>ML806733.1:0-11846 GCA_009831015.1 Picea engelmannii
CATCTTCTTCATCTTCAGTACTAACTTCATCTTTTTCACCCGCATCATCTTTACGAGTCCCTTCATCTCTCGACTTTGAAAATCTGTGTAATTTGATTACTAATTAGTAAATTCGTAAAGGAACGCAGATACAAAACTCAATAGAAAAACAAATTTGTGAAGTCGTACCTGGACAAATATTTATGAAATTTGCTAGAATCCTCTGTGCTTTTCTTCTTCTTCTGTTCCTTGTCCTCTTTATTTCTTGTTTTCTTTCTGTTGCCCTTTTTCTTTTTCTTCTTCTTTTCCTCATTCCTGGAGACCACGGGCCTGGCGGAGGGCACTGAAGGAGTTTCATGCAAAGAAAACCGCTGAGTAGTCGATTCAGCAGTTGCAGAAAAGGTAGTGGTGATGTGCAGGTATTCCTCCAACTTCTGCACGTATTTCCCGTATTTCGTTTCATCGATTTTACCGCGATGAAAAGCGGCGGCGAAAAGGGTGGTCGCCGAATCTCGCGTTTTGACCTCTTTGTGAACAGTTTGATCATGAGCATCGACCTCTTGGCCTCTGCGGAGGATCTCTGCGTTGGCGGCCTTTAACATCATTTTGCTGCTCTCCATAATTTCCAACTCGGCTTTTCTAATGGATGGCCGTTGTTTGTGTAGAAAAAATAAGAATTGATGATCAACAGAACAGAGCGCAGAGTAAGTGAGATTAACCGAGTCACCAATGGATACTAACCGAGAATTCTAGATTAACAGAGCGCAGAGTAGGGGAGATTAACTGAGAATTTTAGTTTGCGAAATATACACACACATATATATATATATATATATATATATATATATATATATATATATATGGTTTAAGATCGAGGGACAAGCACATCGCGAATTGATCAAGTCAGGCGGAAGCCGTGAGCCGGCTCCTTTCTTTGAATTAATCAGCGGTTACCAAGTCCAAGTTGCAGTTGAATAATTAAATTTTCATATTTTAATTTATTGTTTTATATGCATAGTATCTTTGGATCTTGAGTATTTTTTAAACTGTTTTCCAATTTTTTTGAGAGCTTGGGAACTGGTCCAAAATGTTTTCAATTGGCTGAGAATTTTTTTTAGGATATTGAGAGCTTTTTGGAAATTTCAACTTCAAGAAAAAGAAAATGATTAAAAACTAGTTTTTGAAATAGAATTTTTTAAATTAAAATTATATTTTTGATATTAATAAGTATTAATTTTCTATATTATTAAATTAAAATATAAATATTTTTTTTTTCATTATTACAAACACATAATTTATAACAAACATTTTTATTATATTTATTCAAAATATCAATATAGAATAATGACTAAATTATAAGTAAATATTAAATTTCAAAAAATATTTACATAAAAAAACTTTATAATACTCACTTTATAGTTGTGGATATGAAAAACTTTTAATGCAGATATGTTTGCCTTCAAGCCCATACTAAACATGAAAGTAGAATAAATCAATAACTTGTCCATGGAAAGCATTTAGCATGTTGTTTCTATCAACCAACCATATCATTGACTTTTATTGTATTTTCATATTACATGAGTAATACTATTTAATTTTTTCCAATGTTCCAAATTTATAAAGATGTTTGAAGTTTATATATGTAAATTTTAATCTTAACTAGTGCAATATTGTTTATGCTTTTTAGATAGCCAATCTTTATTTTGAAATTTAATTTAAATGTTTAAATTAAATGGTATGTTGCTTGCTTCAAATTTCAAATCCTTGCTTGTGGTGCTTACTTTGTTGCTTCATGGATAGGATCTAATTGTGCTCAAATCGTTGCTTCATGAACATGATTTTCTTTGTTGAAGTTTACCAACAATTTAAAGAGGAGGACCGTTCAATTGTTCGTTTAATCAACGAGGGTGGAGCGCCAGTATTAGATTCATGATTTAGTTGTGTAGAACCAATTCCTTGAATTCAATGGGGGCATGAAATGGTAATGAAAGAGCGTAGTCGGGGGAAATAACAAGCAACCAAGTCTTCATAACGAGGGGCAGCATAGATAATTAAATAGTTCCTCAAAATTTAGGTTAAGTGTTTAAATTTAATAGCGTGTCATGTGCTTCCAACCTCAAATGCTTCAAGCTCATGGATATGATCTACTACAACTGGTGTATAAACTATTGTTTCATGCACATGATACAAGGTCTACTTGTGCTTAAATTGTTGTTACATGAATAGGATATGCTCTTCTCAAGTAGGAGTGTTGTTGAGAATAGAGATGGTGAAGAGAAGATGAAAATGTTCAAGCTCAAGCAGAGGCAACCATGAAAGGATAGAGCATACACACACAAAGAAACTATGGAGTTGTTAAGCTCTTCTCCACATTCACATAAAACTGAAATTACAAAATACATGATAAGAGATAACTCTCTAGAACAATCCATCCTTCACCTACCTAATAAATGTAAACTTACCTATCTTGTATGTGCATTTATAATTCCTATTCTTTATCAGATTTTTTCAAACAAGTAATGGAGGGAATTAGTCCATTTAACACTCCTCCTTAATTTCGACCATTACAAAAATCAACACAAACTATGCCTAAGTGTTGTCTCCGAAATTCAAAAGTATTTCTTCCCAATGGCTTGGTGAAGATATCTGCTAATTGTTCTTTCGAACCACAAAAATGTAGCATAATGCTACCATCATTGACAAGCTCACGAATGAAATGATAGCGAGTGTCAATGTGTTTACTCTTGTGGTGAAACACATAATTCTTAGATAATGCAATTGTTGAACTGTTGTCACAAAATATAGGAGTTGGCTCCTTTTCTTCATGTGCAAGATCACTAAAGATCATTCTCAACCAAACTGCATGACATGCTGCTAAAGTTCCTGCCACATACTCTGTTTTTGCTGAAGAAATTGTGATGATGGGTTGTTTCTTAGAAGCCCATGAAATCAAGCCTGTACCAAACATAAATGCATACCCAGAAGCACTTTTCCTATCATCAACACTACCTGCAAAATCACTATCTGTATATCCAACAAGTGAATCATCTTCTGAAGTAGAATACCAAATTCCATAATCTTTTGTACCTGCAATATACCTCAAAATTCTTTATCCAACTTTCCAATGAGAGATTTTGGGATTCTCCATAAATTTGGAAATTAATCTTACTACATACATAATGTCTAGCCCAGTAGTTGTAAGGTACATGAGGCTTCCTACAAGCCTCTTATACAGAGTATAATCAATTTTTGTTCCTTCATCTTGTTTACTTAATTTTGTACCTGTTGCAATTGGTGTATGTGTTGGCTTGCATTTGTTCATTTTGAACCTTTTAAAAATATCCGTGGCATATTTTCTCTAACATATAAAAATTTCCTTTTCAGATTGCTCAACTTCAATACCCAAAAAATATTTCATGAGACCAAGATTAGTCATTTCAAATTCACTTTGCATGGACGCTTTGAATTCATTCAACAACAAATTTCCTGTATAAATCATGTCATCAACATAGAGACAAACTATCAAAATATTACCTCTCTGGTCTCTTTTGGTGTAAAGTGTGGGCTCATTGCTTCTCCTGTTGAACCCATTATTGAGCAAATAAGTATCAATGTGACTGTACCAAGCTCTTGGAGCTTGATTCAAACTATACAATGCCTTCTTCAATCTGTACACTTTGTACTCTTTACCTATGATTTGAAATCCTGGTGGTTGATCCACATAAATTTTTTCCTTTAAAAATCCATTTAGAAATGATGATTTAACGTCCATTTGATAGGCTGGGCATTTTTTTTGAGATACAATGACCAAAACTGCTCTGACAGTATCCAAACGTCTTTCTCCATAATCAATACCAGGTTGTTGAGCAAACCTTTGCTACAAGCCTTGCCTTGTGCTTCTCTACTTTGCCTTTCTCATTGAATTTTGTCTTATACACCCATTTAACTCCAATTTTGGTTTTCCTTGTGGGAAGATCCACAAGATCCCATGCGTTGTTTCTTTTAATCGCTTCAATTTATTCATTCATGGCATCAACCCATTTTTCTTCCTTGACTGCTTCTTCAAAGTATATTGGTTGACAGGATAACAAAGCAATGTGTGCTTGTTGATCCATGTCATCATTCTGCTAAAATCATTGTCTCAATCTTCTTGTTCTTTGGTTCCTTAAATTTTCTATAGTGGGATTTGAAATGTTAATAGATGTAGAAGAATAATTATGCTTTGTTTGTTCTCCTTGCACATGTACTTGCAATCTTGGAAGTCTTGGTGGAGAAGCTTGTTGTCTTGTAGCTTCCACCTATGATATAGGAGGCTCAGGACATGATCAAAGAATCCCATAAATGTTTCGAACGACTCAGAATGGTCCCAGAAGCCAAAAAAGGGTAAAACATAAATTTCTTAGAATCTCATCAAACCAGCGCCAAGTCGAAGAGCTCATCGCAAGCTTTCCAACGGTGCAAGAAGCTCATCAAACATAGCTAGGATGAAGGCGATACTAATGGTCAAAGTTTAAGGTTGACCAGTCAAAATTGAATAGGGTGACATCAACATCCATACAGGGTGACGTTAGGATCCGTACCGATTAAATCAACATACCACGTGGCACCACCAGGTGTTGACACATGGCAGTCATATTTGTCATTTTTGAAGGCCACTTGGGCCACATGGCACCCCCATGTGGTGACACGTGGCACCACCCAAGAGATGCCAATTCGTACAGAAATAGGTGGGAAAATGACCCATTGATAGAGTGCCACATGGCACTTCGACAGGAAAGACACATGGCAACACGACAGAGGGTACACTTGGTTGTTGATTGTACCAGAGGTTGGCGAATGAGGAGAGGTCACGTGGCCCAATCTAGGGGAGCCACGTGGCACCCTCGAAATTCCCAAGGAGGGCCCGAAAAAACTAACTCAAAATTTAAAAGGGTCGTGGTTAGCCCGACCAATGGACCCCGAAGCTCGACGGATATCCTACACCTTCCACATTAAATTCCGACGAGTTCCCAACGAATTTGGCGAATAACCACAAAAAATAGCCCTTATGTACCAAGTACGAGAAGGTACCAATTAATACGGGAAGATTTTGCTTTCATCACATCACTCAAACGACAGGCCGCCCCCAAATCTGGCAGTAGTGGAGTTAAATATGGCCCAGTCTAAAACTTAGCGGAGGTTGCAATAAATCCATTGGCACCCTTTTGCATATATATTCAACCAGTTATATTATGGTAAGTTGGTTGGTATGTGGATATACCATATCACATATATTTGGTAAAAAAATATAACCAATGTGTAATATGGGGAGGTCCATGGGTTTGACCCCGAAACCTACCCCCAACAAACAATATATTCGTACCTCCACTTACCAACTAGGCTAACAACTTGTGTTGTAAAGTTCACCTAGAAACCACATTTTAAGCCCATAATTCTGCTATAGTTAGTAGGGAAGAAAATGCCATGTGCCCAACACTCGTACGTCGACACAATTTTTAAGGAAAAGTATAGTCATAAGGGCAGGCACATGCACGCAGATCAAGGAAGAGAAGCCCAGCAGAGCCCGAAGGTGACGATGTCCAAATGGGATTATTTGACAATCATTTTTATGCTATTTCGTGCCAGGAATCCGCTGGTGACATCCATTTTGACATCAGAGCTTCCAATCAGTAGGCTCATTTCAAAAGATCCCAATGTAAGCATGTTATTTATGATGTCATTTTCATTATGAGATGTTGCAGCATGTATATGTTTTTCTACAGGTTTTCAAACAACATGGAGAGTTGCAACTTGGTAGCAAAACTCCTTTAATGAAGAAAACCTCTTCTATTCACCCTTGCACATAAGCGAAGACAGTCCAATGCACAAGATTCAGTTTTGACATTTGATCAGAAAGTGGCCAATATTGTAGTCGAAAGTCTCGTAATTTCGAGACCGATAAGATGGTTTCCTTTTTTCTTGGATCTAAGCAGCGGATCCAAAGATTATTATGACTTCATATTGATGGGAGTATTCATTCTTTTGCCACAAATTTGTGAGATTTTTTCCCGTGGATTTCCCATAGAGATTGCCTCATGTTTATGAGAGATTTTTCCACACATTGTGAGAAACATGTTCTTTATACATAAGAACACCCTCTTCGATGTTCTCACTAGGAAAGGGACTACAACCCTTTCAGTTGTAAAGGAGAAGCATATTTTTAAAGAGGAGAATAAAGAGACTAAGCGATTGAGCGAAGCCCAAAGACGTAGCGCATTCGGGGCGAACTTTGTTATCACATGGTAGCTTCTTGTATATTTCATGTGATTGCTTATCTTTCGATGTGCTTGTTCATTTCATATTCATGATTCTTTCCTTTATTTCCACACATTAAGTATTGGAATCTTTAAGTGATGGTACATGGGATGTAATAAGTTGATTATCCAAGTTTTAATTCAATTTGGATTCAAGCCTATCAACATTTAATTTCACCTTTTTAATCAAATCTAAGTTCAAGTAAAATATCTTAAAACCTGGACTTTAAGGAGTGGCATACATCTAAGAAAAAACTGGTAACAAGGTCACCCATGTCCCAGATCAAGTTGGTATAAGAGCAAGATTGACAAAGATTGCAGGTGTTGAAGATGGAGAGAACAACAAAGCATTCATGGTTCGATGAACTATTAGAGATCAACCAAAGCATTCAAGTAGAGAATGTTGGGTTGAAGACATTGTTTCAAGTTGTAGAAGAGGAAAGTAAGAAGTTGTGACTTCAATGACAAGCTATGAAGGTGCAGGCTGGAGAAGGCTCCATGTCAGGGGTAGTAAAGAGGCCATATTGTGGCCATGGTGGACATATTGGTTATGGATCTGATCATGACAATATTGATGGTTGTGTCTATTGTCATGTGATAGAGGATGTGATCAGGCACCAGGGAACGAAGGATGTTTCTTGAAAGCCTCATCTATCGCTTCTTCCCACCAGGAGGAAAAATCGAGCACATTTTGGGAAGAAGGCCAAGAGTCACAGGTCGGAATGGAGGTAAATGATCCATGTTTAGTTCCTTTCTTCATTGATGCTGATATCCCTTTTGGAGACTTTGAACAATAGACTACAAGCATCGGTTTAAAGTTAATGAAGAAGATTGGGTATAAAGGAGGAGGCCTTGGAGCCAATGGCCAAGGCATTGTGGATCCCATCGAGGTAGTGGCATGGCCTCGATATGTCGGGCTACATTATGTATGAGATTAGGTTGGAGAATGCTCCAAACCCATTGAGGAACAAAATTCCAAGACAATCACTGAAGAAAACTCCAAGACCACAAAAGCCAGAGAATCTTCAAGTGACGGAACCGAATCAGTGCAGGTTGAGAGCACGTCATCTCATGATCGATATTTTGAGACATATACAAAGGGAGATGAGCATCACAAAGGACGAGATAAGGTCAAATATCCTCACCAATACAACTCCAGAGGCATCCCATCGAGGTATAAAAAGTCTCAGTATTCCAATGTTCCATTTGATTATGAACAAATTTATGATGTAAAACAAAGCTTATGACATAGGAGACCATGCACTTTTTGTGGATTAAATAACCGTTCAATTTCCTAGTGTTGGAAAATAAAATATTTGTACATGAAGGCCATGGAACCCAGAAAGAAGCCAAGGCTTGAAGATCCTTTTCCACATGTAGAGAAGATAAAGGACAAGAAAACCCTAAAGAGGAAAAGCTATTGCAACCATTGCAACAGAGGTGGACACCATGAGGCCACCTGTTGGACCCTTCATCCAGAGTTGTGTCCCAAGAAGGACAAGAAGGTTAGGTAAACACCTTCGAGAGAACCAGCCGATGAAGTAGCTCAACAGGGAAGCCAACTACTAGACAAGAGACAACTCGAGGAGAGGAACCCATTCGTCTTAATGACTGAAAGGATGGAAAGGTTTTTAGAGTTAGTTGACAGTGGCCATCATTGTAAATCACCTATTTCTTCTAAGACCCCATAAAAGGGAACTTTTGTAAAAGTGATGACTTGTATAACATCACTTATTTTATGCACAATGATAATATGTTTAGGCCTTTGTGAGCTAGTTTTGGGTTTGGGACTCTATTGTAAGTCTAAGAGACATTTTGAATCTCATAATGTAATACATTTGGGGTCCAAAATCCCTTTTATTGGGGATGTATTCTCTAGGAGGTTCAAGACATGATCCAGGAAGCCCAAAAATGTTTCGAACGACTCGGAATGGTCCCAGAAGCTAGAAAAAGGTAAAAAATGAAAATTCTCAGAATCTCGTCAAACCAACACCAAGTCGAAGAGATCGTCGCAATATTTCCAACGACGGAAGTGAATTTTCAAATGAAGATAGAATGAAGGAGATAGGTATGATCAAAGTTTAGGGTTGACTAGTTAAAAGTCAAAAGGGTGACATCAGCATTCATACAGGGTGACGTTGGAATCCATATCAATGATGTCAGCATGCCATGTTTTTCCAACCCATTCAGAATACTTGACCGGAAAGATGATCCCAACCTTCAAGAGTTTTTCCAAATCCTTTCAAATAGTTTCTTCTAACGCAGGGTTGATAGGTCTTTGTTTCACCTGACTGGTTTTATGCCTTCCTTAATTGGGATGGCATGTTGTATAAGACCATGATCAAAACCATGAATATATTGCAACAGAGGTGGACACCATGAGGCCACCTGTTGGACCCTTCATCCAGATTTGTGTCCCAAGAAGGACAAGAAGGTTAGGTAAACACCTTCGAGAGAACCAACCGATGAAGTAGCTCAACAGGGAAGCCAACTACTAGACAAGAGACAACTCGAGGAGAGGAACCCATTTGTCTTAATGACTGAAAGGATGGAAAGGTTTTTAGAGTTAGTTGACAATGGCCATCATTGTAAATCACCTATTTCTTCTAAGACCCCATAAAAGGGAACTTTTGTAAAAGTGATGACTTGTATAACATCACTTATTTTATGCACAATGATAATATGTTTAGGCCTTTGTGAGCTAGTTTTGGGTTTGGGACTCTATTGTAAGTCTAAGAGACATTTTGAATCTCACAATGTAATACGTTTGGGGCCCAAAATTCCTTTTAGTGGGGATGTATGCTCTAGGAGGTTCAAGATATGACCAGGAAGCCCAAAAATGTTTCGAATGACTCAGAATGGTCCCAGAAGCTAGAAAAAGGTAAAAAATGAAAGTTCTCAGAATCTCGTCAAACCAATGCCAAGTCAAAGAACCTGTTGCAATATTTCCAACGACGGAAGCGAATTGTCAAACAAAGATATAATGAAGGAGATAGGGATGATCAAAGTTCAGGGTTGACTAGTTAAAAGTCAAAAGGGTGACATCAACATTCATACAGGGTGACGTTGGAATCCATATCAATGATGTCAGCATGCCATGTTTTTCCAACCCATTCAGAATACTTGACCGGAAAGATGATCCTAACCTTCAAGAGTTTTTCCAACTCCTTTCAAATAGTTTCTTCTAACGCGGGGTTGATAGGTCTTTGTTTCACCTGATTGGTTTTATGCCTTCCTTAATTGGGATGGCATGTTGTATAAGACCATGATCAAAACCACGAATATCCTCATAAGACCAAGAAAAAGCATCTTGAAATTCACCAAGCAGCTTGACAAACTTCACTTTCTCTTCATCTGAACATTTGGCACCTATTTTAACATTCTTTGGAGTCTCGGGTGTCCCAATGTTAAAGGAGATGGTTTCACCTACTTTCCTTTTCGACTCCTCTTCTTTCTGTTTTTCCTTGTTGCCTACATCACTAGAAGAAAATGAACTCTCTAGACGAGTCAAGCCTTTAAGAATCTTGTTATCTTCTATGGATATAATCCCCTTAGGCTTAAAAGGTTCATTTTGAATAAAAGCACAAATGCTCTCATCGTTAGGGAAGACCTGCCAAGATTCTATATTTTCGGGGATATGTGCACGATATAGAGATTGGAAAGTACAACCAGGTCTGTGTGGCTGAAGTTGCCGATTAGGAGAGGCTGCAAAAAAATATAATCGATCATCCATCGAGTTTAACTCCCTCTTAACATGAGTGATGTTGAAAGATAAAAGATTCGAGATAAGCACCCAAACAGTTTGGGTGTATCGTTTCATTAACTTGTTTCTAAGAGAGTAAATTTTACGTACAAGATTCACAACAAGTTTGGAATCCCCAAAAACTGAAAGGTGAATACAACCAAGATTATAGGTGTTCTCAATGCCTAATAATAAAGCCTCGAATTCTGTGACATTATTAGTGAAAGCGAACTCCAACCTGTAAGAAAAGTTATGGATTTTACCTACAGGAGAAATCAAGATAATGCCAGCTCCGTTACCTTCGTTAGAGAATGAACCATCAAAGTGCATGTGCCACATACCATCATCTAAATCGATTTGTTCCATGGGAATGTTATCCTCCTCAGCAAAGATGAAATATACTCCTAGGTCCTCTTCGATATAGTTTACGTTAGGCTGTGGGACACTTTCTATGTAAGGTGATATCCTTCCTTCTCTAAGGACTATAATGTTCTTTTTGTTCCGAGGAATAGAAAAATGTGTTCCGTCGAGTGAGAGGTATCCACCCGTTAAGGCTTTCCAATCTCTTCCTAAGATGATTGAGTAATTTCTTTCCGGCATATCAATTACCTAAATGTTGAGGGTTGTCCTTATTTCAGGATGAGCGCACAAAACTAAGGTTACATATTTAATCTCACCTATGGTCTTTTTTTGTATACTATTATAGGAGAGCATGCTTCTGGCATTTTCATTTGTACAGGACAAGCCTATCTCTTCCATAATAATCTTCGACATCACACTTGGGCCCGAACCACCATCAATGATGCAACAATGGAAATCTTATCCATAATCTTTACAGAAATATAAAAGGGGGATTTTTTTACAGGGTATCTAAAGTTATGTACACCTACTTTATTTACAGATGAATACTCTTCATTTAACTCTTCAGAGAGGTTGGCTACAACATAATCTTTTCCTTCCATGAATTGTTTTAGATGAATCTGTTGTTCAGGGACGACAAACATGTCCAAAAGGGTTGTATCTTTTTTGATGTTGGCCAACTGGTTCAAGATATTGTATTTGGAAGAGGGGAGAGGAGAAGTTGTTCCTTGACTGTCAGGAACCTTAGAAACCTGAACAGTAGCAGCGGGTGAGGATGATCTTGGGCTAGAATAATTGCGGGGAGGATCAAATTTTCCCTTGGGAGCATAGGCTTTGTTCCTAGTATTGATGACCATGAAATCTTCTGGCTCTGCAAAATCTAGGACAATGATAGTAGCTTCTGGTCTCTTACCAAAGATATTATATTTGGAACTCTTCTTTACCTCACATGTGGTTTCCTCATGGTGTTCCTCATAGAAGTTACACCAACTTTGAGGCAAGATGGATTTAGGCTGAAATTTGTTTTCAATTGGATTCCTACAGGGGGGTACAAAAGAGGATGAAGCTCCAGGGGTGAGAGGTGAGGTAGTCCCCCTTTGCTCGAACACTATCATACGATTGTTGATATATTGGACTAGCTATAAGAGGGCGGACATGTCTGTCTGTCTAACTGATTCCCCCTAGGGAAGACCTGTTCTTCATACTCTGAATAAGTATGCAGAGCGGAACTGGGATTATCGATGGATTTTTCCTCAAGCCTATGACGGTAGGGTGTTAAGAACCAAATATTAATATAGCATAGAAAAACCTCAGAAAAAGTACTCAACGCCTTGAAAAAGAGATAATTTTAGATAATAAGCCTCTTCGAGGGGGAAACCTCCTTTTACCCCACCTAAATGTTCAAGTACAAGATGATTCAAAATGAAAATGTCTCCTTGGTATATATAGGAGACTAGGAGGTATAATTACAA
>ML806733.1:17026-38091 GCA_009831015.1 Picea engelmannii
AACCTCCTTTTACCCCACTTAAATGTTCAAGTACAAGATGATTCAAAATGAAAATGTCTCCTTGGTATATATAGGAGACTAGGAGGTATAATTACAACTAATGGCCTAAAGCTGACATAAATAAAATAAAATTACTAATATAAGATGCCCCAATTAAGGGGTAATGAGCCAATATTAGGGCTTAACATAGGGGGAAGGCAGTGCATTGTAGTAATGCATGAAAGCGGCTTGGTTCTGAGGGAAGATGAGTTCGGGGATTTGATTGTATAACTTGGTGAAACACAAGTTGAAAGACTTGATGGTCTCACCATACTTATAGGTGACGTTATTGTATTCCCTTAAATTCTTGGCTGGGCTTTTAGATTTCCCATAAGTAGATCAGAACCAATAGATTAACTCCTCCCAAGTAGACAAAATCTTAGGAGGAAGGTCAAAGAAATCGACCACATCCTTTCCTTCCAAGGAATTGATGAATAAGTGCATGAAAGTATCATTGTCATTGGATCCTATGTTATGACAAGCATTAGAAAATGCCACCAGGTGTTCGTTTGTAGTGACAATGTTATTTCCTGAAAACCTAGGAAGATGCTCTTTAAATTTAGGAAGTGGATGAGTAGCAGGTGCTAGGTTAAGAGGAGAGGACACATGCCACGATGTGGTTGTGGCGTCTTCTTCAAACTGAAAAAGCCCATACTTTTTAATGACTTTGGTGGGATTTGTTGTAGATTGGACAGGGATATGGTGGCTATATAATCTACCAATCACTGAAGAAGATGAAGACTAAGAGGATGAATCACTTCTAGTGCCACCAGAGCCACCACTAGATGCCATCTTGTGGATGATAGACGAGGGAAAGAAAGACGATATGGATGAATCAAACAAAGTTATCCTTAGAGCACTTTGTTGGGCAGATAACACAACGTTCCTTCTTCCTATTTTAGGAATAGGATTGATTTCCGGTGATAAGCCTCTTCTTCTTCTAGAAGCACGAGAGTTTAAGGACATGAAAGAGAGGCCAAAACTGAAGAAACAAGAAGGTTACTGCTGATTTCTAGGATATCTACATCTAGCTTCCAATCATTCTTGAGCACTAATATCTCGTTCGATTTTTGCCCAAGAATGGTTAAGCTTAGCACAGGTATTGGCAGTGTCTAAAATGATATTAAACAAATTCAAAGAAATGTTGGTCTGATCTTGAGGACCGAGCTCAATATTGGGCTGCCTTGCAATAGGAACATTCATTTAAGAAATAAAACAGTCAAAGAATCAATATCAGAAAAATAGATGTATCGATGAAAATCGAGTATAAAAAGTAACCACAGAGATATCAAAGATCTCCCCAGTATGGTCACCAAATAAATGTTAAGGAAAAGATATGAGATGATCTTACTCAAGCTTTTTCAGATTTTTCTTGGCTAAATAAAAATAGACGGGAATGTCACCCTAGGTTTATAGCCATCAAAAATAAAATCCTAATTCACAAGTATTAATTACAAGTGCTTAGGCTAGTCTTTTTCACAAATAAAAGCTTGCTGGAAAATTCATTTTAATATGATTTTATGAATACAATAGTTGTTGAAAACAAGTGTAGAGACATAGGTAAGATGCCAAGATGATAATCATGACAGATGAGACATAAATAAATCCCTTTTTTCATTCCAATTCACCAAAGAGTCATTTTCTTTACAAAATCTCATACAGAAATTTCGGACCAAAGTCAAACTTAGACATCCCCAATGGAACATACAAAAGAACTTCTAACATAAAATAAAAAATGAACTCTAAAATATGGATCATCTTGATACCGATTGCTGCCCACTCGACTCTACACAATAGCCTTTGTCAGTCATGAAAACTATTTCACAAACAGACAAGTCTACATAAACTATCAAAAATAGATCAACACCTCTGAAAAACAAGTGTCTGAATGATGTAATTCAACCTTGAATGTTGCTTTCTACAATAAGACCCTGCTATCATAAAAGATAATTAGGCTTGTGATAAATTAAGGAATGAATGAAAACTAAACTATCTCAACATAAACTCAAAGAGTAAACCTTAGCATGCTTCTCCTTCTATCCTCCTCTTGTTCCTCCCTTTCCTTTTGCCTTTAATCAAATTAGAATTGGTTGAAGTAGTTGAACCACCTCATTAGTTAAGTTAACTAAAACTCAACCACTTTTAGTTAAGGGGGGAAGAGTAATAAATCATAATAAGGGTTTTTAATAAATAATAACTAGTAGGTGGGACCCCTTGTGACTCCCTTTAGTTCTCAAAAATCATAACATAACTAGTCAATTAAACAAAACACCCCTCCTTGTGACTCCCATCATCACATCTATATTTGACAATTTATCTCATACGAAAATATGATGTCAACTGTCATCAACAAATAAAAACTTAAAATCCATATTTTCCAGTTTGTGAGGCAATCTTTCCCTTGTTGATGCCATCATATTTTACTCCTTATGAACCTTCCTTAGGATGTGTGGAATCTTTAAGCCTCATCTCGCTGATCATATGAGAGAAATCGTCCTTCCAATGCATGTGGGAGGACACAAATTTATTAGAATTATTTGAAGATGCGGAAGGGGCAGTATCGGCTTTCTCTTTGACAGGGGCATAGTAGGCCTCGGTTTTCAGCGTTTTATTTGAATAACTCATTCTTGTATGCATAATTGATTAACAAATAGTTCCTTTAACAACCATACATGACAACTCTTTAAAAATATGAAATAAATTTTGGCTCAACAACATATCAGACTCATGAAATCCAATCCATATAAATTGTTTAACTGTTGTCAATGAGCAGGGGGAGAACAAGAGGTCTTGGGATATGCGAGGGGCTTGTATTTAGAAAAAAATGATAAAATGAAGGGGAAAAGAACACGGTTAATGATCAAAGACAAAAAACAATCAACTGTAATGCATACCAAAGAAAAAATCACTGTGATCCAACCAAGAAAATGTAACTTCCAACTTCTTCCATACAAAATTCTCCTTGACTGTAATCAATTTTAAAACAGGGAGTGAAAAATGAATGTGGGAAGGCGATAGGGTTGTAATTAGCGAAAAATGAAATAATGGTGTGGAAAGAGAGAGGGTACTATTCATAAAATTAATTAAGTAATCTGTAAAACCATTCTGTAAAAGGAAATACACCAACCAAATGACCATTGTAACCCAAAAGAAAAACAACTACTGTGTATAGTCCAAATAGCTCCGTGGATTAACTTGCTCCCTGTTTGTAATCAAATATTTAACACAATTTCATCAAACAAGACAGTATGCATTCCACAACAGCCTGTAGGGGAGCTCTGTTCATCTCACTTATCCATTTAATATTTTAAAACAATTTCCAAATGCATAAACAATCACTTATTTCCACTCTGTTCAACATCAAAACCAATCAATGCTCACGAATAATTTCAATCATCAAATACAATTCAAAGGTCGTGCTCAATTCTGTCTTTTAATAATTAAATTTCAATGAGGTTATACTGTCACAACATCTGTGCCTACCACTATTAAAAAGCATGGTATTCATTTAAAATACATAGTGGACAGTGAACACCATAATCCATTTTTAAATTGCAAAGATCCAACTTTCCATTTAAACACACAGACAACAATCACCACTTCAACTCATGCTATGTGGTGGGATACAGAAAACCCTTCGACCAAACGAAAGTGTATTTCTGTGACTATACAGGTCGATATTTATTTGACTCTAAACATTCAAAATGATGGGATATCCATCCAATACAAAGAGGCAACAATAGATGGCCCGATTTCACAACACAAATCGATCAAAAAACAACAAAACCATATTTAAAAGCCCGTGACCCTATCTGATGGTGCGATCAAATAATCATAACATATATAGTGGATGAAAATTCCATAATAATCATGATCACAATAACCCATTAAGAAATTAAGAACACATAGTCATAGTAATCATTAACTCATGTTGTAGGAACACCACACATACCATGCATCATGCGTGGGGCATCACTGTGCATTAATCAATTGTAAACTAATGCCTAGTTAACATTTCAATAATCCCAATGCAAAAGACAGTGACTATGTATCAACCCCATTCTTCAATCAACCAATTTCAATGTTGAGCTTATCAATTTGATTGTCATAATAGCCAATTGCAGTGACTATAACCAAAAACCACTGTCAGGATAATTAATAGAGACGAGTCGACAATAGAACATTATCGACAATGCATCACCAAGTCATAACCATCGACCATGTATCCAACATGACATAAATGGTTTCATTTATCAAAACTGAGCTTTGAGTAATCAAGGATTGGCTCTATGGATCAACACAGGGAGACATGGAATCGACTCCCGACATCGGGTGAAAATCTCCGAGACTCATGGTGCACACACAGGCTATACCACAAATTTCTTCACAGAAAGGGTGACGATCCCATGATAGAGGAGACTATGAACAGAGGGGCAAGCCTCCATTTTGATTCTGTAAGGACACCTAGAAAACGCAAGGTATAACTCTCGTGGCCTTCCCAGTCAACCCAAGAATATTGAGACAAGACAGGGCCGAGAAATAACAGTCACATTAAGAAATCCCTTTGGAAAACAACCATCACAACCCCCTGCATGACATTAGTAACATGAAGGAATTCATACCCAAGTGAAGCAAAGCACAGTGACACAAGGCGTTCCAAAAACCCAGTAAACTCCATAACGACAAACGACCGGGTATGGTGATACAAATGCATGAAGACAATTGTCTAGTCTAGACCAAACAAATCCCTCCACCAAACTAGACAGGATGACAGAAAGCCTTTATTGCTGCTAACACTCAGAACGACCCAATACATTGTAACTTCAGACATTACTGCGATGAAAACCCACACCAATCATCCAGAAAAATATCACCAAAATACAGAGTTTCCAGAATTTAAAGAAAGCATGAACCCATACATACTAAGACACTATCTATTTCATTACCAGAGCAATTTCATGGATGGCCAAAAAGACATACCTGTAACCAAGAGCACCTTAAAAACGTGAATTGGTTGAGCAATACTCCCTCTGCTTGAAAGTCAGAGCCTAACCACAAAAAACTCAGTTGAAACAATAGCCCGACTAGGGTGGCGGCCAGTGGAAGAAGTAGGAGTGACATGTAGTAAATGCATGTCACCTCCATTCTCAACTCATTCAATTCCTTAGTACACACCAACCACTAATCCTTTAATTCTCCCAATTTAACCATGAATTGAAATCAAATTCTCTTAATTGCCAAGAGCGCCACCCACATATTACCATTTCCAACTATACAGTAATGTATAACAACTATATTTCCATAGAACTCAATAAATCACATAGCTATTATATGTTAGCTAGGATCCACAATGATCGTTTTAAGGCATATAGTGTAAAATGTTAGTATAAACCATTTCCTTCCTTTTGCATTTTTTTGTTTATATTTCTTTATTTCTTTTCAATTGCTCTTTATTTGTAGTTACTAACATGTGTCTTTCACAGGTGTCAAAGTAATGAATCTAGGAACATATAGCAATTACAACAATAGATATCATAAGCCATCGTGACATTCAAGTATAAAGCAAGAGAACAAACATGTATTATCCCTCATCCATCTGTCATAAATAGGACCATCATCGATCATCAATCATTCTCAATCCTGTAAGCAATGTCGAACAACAGTAAAACATCAAATAAGACCCAGATATGATCCTCCAACCTACAAGGGGGTCCCACCTACTAGTATATATATATTATTATCTTATAGTTAGTAGGATTTAGCAATGCTTTGCGGGGAAAATCCTCGTTGCGATTTTAATCTTCAAAATCCCCCAAATCTAGAGGTAGTGGAGTTAAATATGGCCCAGTCTAGAACTTAGCGGAGGTTTCAATAAATATGTTGGCACCCTTTTGCATATATAGTTGACGGGTTATATTATGGTAAGTTGGTTGGTATGCGGATATACAATATCATTTATATATATGGTAAAAAAATATAACCAATGTGTAATATGGGGAGGTTCGTAGGTTTGACCTCGGAACCTACGCCCAACAAACACTATATTCGTACCTCTACTTACCAACTAGGCTAACAACTTGTGTTGTAAAGTTCTCCCAAAAACCACATTTTAAACCTACACTTCTACTATACTCGGGAGGGAAGAAAAGAGAGTGCGCCCAACAGTCATAAGACGACACAAGTTTTTAGGAAAAGTACAGTTATAATTGCAAGCACAGGCACGTGGATCAAGGAAAAGAATCCTAGTAGGGCTTGAAGGTGACGATGTCCAAATGAGATGATTGAACAATCATTTTTATGTTATTTCGCGCCACGAATCTGTTGGTGACGTCTTTTTTGGCATCAAATCTTTCGATCAACATGCTCATTTCAGAAGAGCCCAATGTAAGCAGTTATTTATGATGTCATTTTCATTAGGAGATGTTACACCATGTATATGTTTTGCTACAGTTTTTCAAACAACATGGAGAGCTGCAACATGGTAACAAAACTCCTTTAAATTAGAAAAAATCTTATATTCACACTTGCACGTAAGCCGAGACAATGCAATGCAAGAAAGTCAGTTTTGACATTTGGTCAGAAAATGGCCAATATTGTAGTCGAAAGTCTCGTAATTTCGAGACCGATATGATGGCTTCATTTGTGCTTGGATCTAAGAAGCAGATCCAAATATTATTATGAATTCATATTGATGGGAGTCTTCATTCTTCTTCCACAAGTTTGTGAGAGTTTTTCCTGTGGATTGCCCATGAATATTGGCTCATTTTTATGAGAGATTTTTCCACACATTGTGAGAAACTTGTTATTTATACATAAGAACATCGTCTTTGATGCTATCAACAAGAGTGGGACTACAACCATTTTAGTTGTAAAGGAGAAGCATATTTTTAAAGAGGAGAATAAAGTAGCTAAGTGATTGAGCGAAGCCCAGAGACATAGCCCATCAAGGGAGAACTCCGTTATCATGCAGTGACTTCTTGTCTCTTTCATGTGATTATTTATCTTTCAATGTGCTTGTTCATTTCATATTCATGATGCTTTCCTTTATTTCTGCACATTAATTATTGAAAGCTTTAAGTGATGGTACATGGGATGTAATAAGTTGATTATCCAAGTTTTAATTCAATTTTGATTCAATCCTATCAAACTTCAATTTCACCTTGTTAAGAAAATCTAAGTTCAAGTAAAAGATCTTAAAACCTGGAATTTAAGGAGTGGCATACATCCAAGAAAAAATAGGTAACAAGGTCACCCCTGTTCCAGATCAACCTTCTTATCTTCTTGTTTAGAAGGAATTTGTTCTACAAGTATTTCACTTGTTTGGTTATCCCAAGATTTATCTTCTTGGAATTTCACATCTCTGCTTACTATCAACTTCTTGGTAATAGGATTATACAACCTATACGCTTTAGACTGTTCACTGTGTCCCACAAATATACATTTTTCACTTCTATAATCAAGCTTTCTCCTAAGCTCTTCAGGAACATGAGCATAAGCTACACAACCAAAATATTTAAAATGAGAAACGCTAGATTTCATACCACTCCAAGATTCTTGGGGAACTTGATCTTTCAGACTACTGGTTGGCGACATATTTAAAATATAAAATGAGCATACCACTGCTTCACCCCAGTATTCATTTGAAAAATTCTTGGCCTTTAACATACTTCTGGCCATATTCATTATTGTCTGATTCTTCCTTTCAACTACTTCATTATGTTGTGGAGTGTATCTTGTGGTAAATTGTCTCTTGATTCAATGTTGCCAACAATATGTTGCAAATTTATTGGATTCATACTCACTTCCTCAATCTAATCTAAGTACTTTGATGTACTTCCCACTCTGTTTGTCTGTCAAAGATTAAAATTCTCTGAATTTTTCAAATGTCTATGATTTTTGCTTGAGAAAATACACCCATGCTTTCTTGCTAAAATCATCAATGAATGTTAGAAAATAAAAGTTGTCTCCTATTGACCGAGTTTGCATTGGACCACAAAGGTCTGTATGCACTAGTTCAAGGTGTTCTTTTTCTCTATAAGAAGCATTGGAAAAATATCCCTTTGGTGTTTGGCCAAAATACAACTCTCACAAGAGTTTTTCTCTTCATTTATAATGGGAAAACCTTTGACCATGGACTTCTTCTGTAAAAGACTAAGACTTCTAAATGGTAAATGACCATATCTAATATTCCACAACCAAGTCTCATTTGATCTTGATACATTTTGGGCATATGACTGTGACAAACTTACATTTCTCAATATTAAAGGGAACATTATATTTTTGGTCATTTTTATTGTGGCTATAATTTTCTTACTAGGTGGTGTGTCCAAGATTGTACACTTGGAACCTTAAAAAATGACCTTATAACCATGTTCATTCATATGTCCTACACTCATTAAATTATTTCTAAGACCATGTACATAGTAAAAATCATGAATATCCTTCTTTTCATATTTCTTGGTTAATAAAAAAATTATACCCTTTCCTACAAATTTATTTTGATAATCATCTCCCGATTTAATTTGAGATGTGACAAGAGCTATCTAAACTAGAAAAAAAATATTTGTTACCTACAATATGATTTCTACAACCATTTTCCAACAACCAGAGATCATGACTATTGCTTTCTTCTTCTGTAACTTGACATGAAAATAACATTGATTCAAATGTTCCTTCTTCAACGATGGCAACATTTTCTATGCCCCTATTCAGATCTTCTTGCTTCTTTCTGCATTCACTTTCGTAGTGACCAAATTTCTTGCAATAATGGAACTAGATCCTTGATTTACTAGTCCATATTCATTGACTAAAATTTATGCCTCTTCCCCTTTGGTTCCGAGAGTGTCTATGTGGTTTTTCTGAGTGTTCACTCTGTTCTAAACATTCTGATGTTGCTCTCTCTCTCTTTTTCAAGAAGACTTCGAAGTACCTTCTCAAAGACCTTTTTCTCTTGAATGTCTTCTCCATGGGTGTGCAACTGATTCACGATGCTTTTGACATGTTTCATAAAATGATACACAGAAAAAAATCTTCCTAAGTGTTTACAACTTTGAATTTTTTACTTTTTCAGTCCCCTGATAGACTATTTCAAGAGTATCACATTCCTATTTGGCATGGTCTGCTGCTGCAAATTTGGGGAAAATATATTCCTCCAACCCTTGTTGGATGAGCGATAAGGATTTTCTATCCTTATTCTTAAGTTCTCTAAGGTCATTTCTTTGTGCATTTGTCATTGTTTATAGATCCTCCAGATTTGGCTCCTAAAACCCATTGACTATTTCTTCCCAACAATCTTCAGACCAGAATAAATTTTTGATTTTAATAGACCATACATCATAGTTATTACCCGTTAAAACTGGACCTCGTGCAAGTGTTGGACTATTGATAGATGCCATGAGTCTCCTGTAGAAGTTGACTTTCTCATTTCTGGTCAAGGATATTACTGGCGTCTATCAAATAGTCTAAAAAAATTATGAAAAATTGTAGCAAAACATATACATGTTGTAACATATCCTAATGAAAATGACATCATAAATAACCTCTTACATTGGGCTCTTCTGAAATGATCCTGTTGATCAGAAGCTTTGATGCCAAAAAAGACGTCACCAATGGATTCGTGGCGCGAAATAACATAAAAATGATTGTTCAATAATCTCATTTGGACATCGTCACCTTCAGGCCCTGCTAGGCTTCTTTGCCTTGATCCACATGCCTGTGCTTGCAATTATAACTGTTCTTTTCCTAAAAAATTGTGTCGTCGTATGACTGTTGGGCACAATCTCTTTTCTTCCCTCTCGAGTATAGTAGAAGTATAGGTTTAAAATGTGGTTTTTTGGGAGAACAATTTTTCTGGGAGATTTAGATCTTACCTTATACTTAGATCTCCCACTTGAGGACTTAGATATATTTCTTTCCTAGGTGTGTCCTCTTGCAAATAATGAATTTTTGCTTTGTCCTTCCATGTTCTTCTGCCTCGTCTCCTCTAACAACAAGGATGAGACCACATCATCAACACTTAAAGTATTTGTATTACTACCTATGTCCATAACCAGACTACCCACGAGTCTGGTAAAGAGCACAATAAAATGATACACTTATCTTCATTAGAAATCTTAATATAAAAAAATAATATATGACTTACCACAATATTTAATACATTTAGATGCTCTGTCGCTGAGTCTCCAACTTTCATCCTAAGGTTATACAACTTCTTCTTTAGGAACAAGTACCTTCTCAAAGACCTTTTTCTCTTGAATGTCTTCTCCATGGCTATGCAGCTAATTCATGATGCTCATGACATGGGTCATAAAGTGATACACAGAAAAAAAATCTTCCTGAGTGTCTACAACTTTGAATTTTTTACTTTTTCAGTCCCCTAATAAACTATTTCAAGAGTATCCCTTTCCTATTTGGCATGGTCTGCTGCTGGAAATTTGGGGAAAATATATTCCTCCAACCCTTGTTGGATGAGCGATAAGGATTTTCTATCCTTATTCTTAAGTTCTCTGCGGTCATTTATTTGTGCATTTGTCATTGTTTATAGATCCTCCATATTTGGCTCCTAAAACCATTGACTATTTCTTCCCAACAATCTTCAGACTAGAATAAATTTTTCATTTTAATAGACCATACATCATAGTTCTTACCCATTAAAACTAGACCTCGTGCAAGTGTTGGACTATTGATAGACTCCATGAATCTCCTGTAGAAGTTGGCTTTCTCATTTCTGGTCAAGGAGATTACTGGCGTCTATAAAATAGTCTAGAAAAATTATGAATCTCCTTGACATTGAATATATCTATTTAGGTGTGGTTATATTATGGTCTATTTTATATCTAGTCAGTTTGAATAGAGAATAAATCACCAAAAAGGAAATTGTTTTATGTTAATCTTGTGGCCAAAATTGATTGAGCATGTCGGTGGGCATACAAAGTTGGTTCCCTTTCTAATTGCAATAGGAATGTGTGTCATTATCTTTTTCAGGAATGTGTGTGTTCTCTAGGAACATGTATATGTTCATGTTTAAATAGCCTTATCCCCTACCAAATATCCACACATGCTAGACAATCGTGGATTATAAGAGTCCACATGTATTTTTTTTTAAATAAAATGCATGTGTTAAAAATGATGCACATTTCTTAGTAGCATGCAATATGAGCACATGCATGTTCCTGTCTATAAAAGAATAAAGAAAAAGTGACTTATTTTCTATTCATTTCTCACCACTTATTTTCATTTTTCCTCCACCAATTGGAGCGCACTTCATCATCTAGGCCAAAATCAACAAGGAAAAGCAAGGCTCGAACCTTGATGTCATTGGCACTCAACATTTTGTGGAGAGAAGCTCTCATTTCCAAGCATATTTGATTTTAAGTGTCATTTTTATAATTTTTAAATTTTAGAAATCTATATATCTTTTAAGAAAAATTTGTTATTATTTAATTGTAGCTATATTCCATCACAATGGAGCGAAACCCCATTAAATACCAAACCCTAACTCCCAACAATATCCATATAATGAAACTAATCAATGTCTAAATAAACTTAAAAACCTAATTGGGGAGCTTATGAATATAATAAATCCATCTCATATTCCATTTGTCACTTCACTTAACATCATTGATGCTTCCATTGGCCATGTTGTGGCCAATTATATGATATATTTGAATATAGGGATAGGATTAGAAAGTACTACTCAATTGGCATTAGTAAGGAAGAAGTAAAAAAATTGATTATAAGGAAAGATAATATTGTTCAGTTGTTCATTGATCCTAGAACCAACCAACCAACCACTTGATCCGAGAAAGAAGAATCTTTGCATGGACTGTGCACATTCTCGGTGTGAAAACAGAATTGGATGGATTGATGGTTTATGGTATTTGGTAAACCTCCCTACAATAATAGGAAGGTTCCCTTGTATTTTCTTTGTAAATTATGGGTTAAGTTTATGTTGGGTCTCTGTGTCAATTATTTTGACATTAGAGAATTCTAGGGGGTTGTTCTTGGATAATCAAAATTTACTCACAGGGTCTCCTGGGTTTTATATGTCTTCTTATCTACTAGATGTGGTCTATGCCTACAATGCATTCACATGAATATGGTGGTCCTAGTCTCTAGATCACCCCTTATTCATTTTTATTTTAAGGATTTGTGTAAGAAAAAGATAACTACTAGTTTCCTCTTATCTACAATGGTTTCCTAGCACCATTGTATAATATCATTCTTTGCAAACCTTTCCAAGGATATCCGTAGAGGCCATAGAAGTATTGGATAACATTGGGGATTGGTATTTACATGGGTAATCCACCTATATCAGAATCTATGGTGCTACACGAGTACCTCATACTCTTCCATGATATGTTCCAAATAGACAATTTATTCAAGAAATTGGATATCACACTACTTTGCATGGTTTTAATGACTTCCTAATCAAGCATCAAAATAAATTGTTCCCATCCTCTATATATATATATATATATATATATATATATATATATATATATATATATGAACTAACAAATACTACTTGCACTAGGATGGAAGGAGAGAAGAATAAAAAAAATAACATTTAGTTTGGGAAGGAATAAGATGCATAATCCCCTAAGGGTTACTGCAAACCACATAATTGAGATGAAGAATTCCTTCCATTATAAGCATATGAAAAAAATGAAGTTGAAAATCCACACATAAGAGAATTAACTTAAGAACATATCCTAAAATAATTTACAAGTTATTGCGAAGGAAAAGGAGAGGAAAAGGAAAAAGTTGAAAATATTTATCCTGAAAGAAAATATCTTTAGGAGAAGAGAAAAGAGCGATAAATTAGAAGATAGGAATGTGTAGAAAAATAAAGAGTAGAGGTTGAAACCAAAAGAAAAGAAGAGGCACAAATAAAATTAGCCAAGAAGTAAGAAGCTAAAAATAAATCCAAGGTTGATGCAAAAGTTGGGAAGAAAGCTAAGGAAGATGTTGA
Organism: Picea engelmannii; assembly: GCA_009831015.1. NCBI lineage: Eukaryota > Viridiplantae > Streptophyta > Pinopsida > Pinales > Pinaceae > Picea > Picea engelmannii. Next base: position 30,039 of record ML806733.1, read on the forward strand.
AGCCAAGAAGAAACAAGAAGCATAGAATAAATCCATGGAAGATGCTAAGGCTAAGAGAAAGAAAGTTGAAATTGAATCATAAAAAGATAGTTAAAAAAGAATAAGAATTGAAAGTTAAAATTGAAGTTGAAAAAATAAAGCAACAGGAACGAGCTAGAGAAGAACTTAAAAGGAAATCCAAGGTTGATCGTAAAATCTAAGAAGAAAGCTAAGGAAAATGTTGGAGCCTAGAAGAAACAAGAAGCATAGAATAAATCCAAGGAAGATGTTGAGTCTAAGAGAAAGAAAGATAAAATTGAAGAAGAAAAAGCTATAAGAAAAGAATATTAATTAAAAGTTGAAGATGCAGTAGAAAAAATAAAGCAATGGGAACTAGCTAGAAAAAAACCTGAAGCATAGAAGAGAATGGAAGAAGAAATAATGAAGAAACATAAATATGGTTCTTAGACTAAAGAAAAATAAATATGATGCTTAGAATGCAGAAAAAAAGACAAGAAGGAGAAGAATTGACACATCAAACCAATATGGAATTATTTACATTCAATAAAATAAAGAAGTGATAAAGTAGAAGCACAAACAAAAGAGAATTAGCTTGATTATGACATGGTGATCACTACTAAGACTGTGGTCATGAACATAATAAAGTTGAGTTTGTCATCCTCTACTTCTACTAGTTTAGCTAGTGTATAGGCTAATGTTCATAAGGTTGTGGATGTAGAGAAGAAAATAAAAGAATATAAGGATAAAATCACCTTTTCAGAAAATTGTGTTAATTGTTATAATTCTAGAAAATATCAAACTTTAGATTTCATTGATTATTCCTTCAGGGTGAAAAATTAGATAAACATTATGAAAATGGAATTCTATCATAGATCACAACATATATAGGTCTAGGATCAAGACATATTATATGTCATGAAACATATCCAAGTAAGGAAACTTGCCTATCAACAAGCTCGGTTACAATTTGAAAAAGAGAAATATTGGTAGTCCTCCCTAGAAGAAATAATGTTTGAAGTTATTGTATTCACTCCCTAATCCCTTGAAGAGATGGACATTGGCCCGAGATACTAGAAATATGAATCTCATAATTTTATACTTGTATTTTCCACCATAGGTTTTGCAAGAATGTTATTAGATGTTATGAGGTTGAAATTACATAATTGAGTAAAATTCTCATAATTATTTCACAAAGAAATAATTATTTTGTCACAAATTCATTATGAAATTATAATTATTTCACAATTGAGAAAAAACTCATAACTGAATAGAAATCTCATAATTGGTTGGCAAAAGCTCATAATTGAGCATGGAACTTGTGTATGACTTGTAATTTCTTAGTTCACATGCCATCAATCCTATCCATGAATTGTATCCACATAATTCACATTCCATGAAGCCTATCTCCAATCTCTTCTAAATTCCTACAAGAAGAGGCCAAATCAAGGAGATAGGGAGTAGATATCTAGAGTTTGAGATTCGTTACACTAATGAAATAGAGAGGGATGCTCGAGTGGCCAAGGAGGAGCTTTGAGAGCCTAAAGCCGGGAGGAGCCTTCAATCAGGAACTTAAGGTAAAAACTTGATTGATGTAATGGTTATTCATTTCTTAATATAGATCTATATGGTTTTCCGATCCATTGTCTATTGTATTAAATTATATGTACAAGTTAATGACATATGTGTTCTTTCTTGAGTAGATCATATTAGATATAAATGCTTTTTTATATTCCTATTGCTTGAAGAGGCTTGAGATCAATATTTGTTGTCTTATTATGTGCAGGAAGAAAGTTCTAGGAGATGGAGCTAGATATCTAGAGCTACATCAACCGAGGTTACGCACGGACAACTGCCAGGCAAAGGTAAGAGTCATTCCTCCTTATTGTATGTATTAGGATAAATCACACTAAAACTAGTAGAAAAACATATTGCTATCTATCATGATAACTATCACTGACTAAGATAAGTTCAGTGAGATGTATTACTTATCCATAGGTAATATTCTCTTCTACAAAATTGGTGGCTCTGTTGGGGAGAACTTTGTTTTCTTCCTTAGTTCTTAAGGAGTTTTCTCTAAAAAGAGGGCGATGAATTTTAGATCAAATTCTGTTTTTTTTCTATCCAAAATCAAAAGGAAATAATTGTAGATCTGAGTTCCTCTTGAAAAAATTTCCTAATTCTAGAAACAAAATTGTCCAAATTGGTGTCCATAAAGTGAAATTATCATTGATCTAAAATAATCTATTTTGTTGTTTTTTCATGACATCTACTTTGATTGTTTGGTTGATATATTTTAATATAGAAATCCGATTTATACCATATCAAATCCAACTCCATTATATAGAGGATTTTATGAGCTTTCTTTTGATATATTACATGATATGTTTTTGATAAATACAGAGTGCACTACAACCCCTATAAATTTCTCCTCCCAAATTCTAGATAAAATTGCATCTTTTTGACTTACAAACAGTAACCTTGTCAAAATTGAATTGCATTTCATGTTTTGGATTTGATTATGCCTTGAATATTTTGTTTCATTTGTCTCATAAGTGAAATTTAAAAGAAATTTGCATTGCATAAATAGCTAGGGTAAATATTTTGAGTGTTTTGATTGAAGGTTGCATTGGTGTGTTTATCTTGTGAGGATTTTGTTGATTTGCTTTGGGTGTCTTGAGTGATTAATGAGAGAGTGTGATGTTGTTGTTTTTATTTAAAGATTTGAAATTGAAAGGAAAAAAACAATTTTCCTTCCTTTATATATATTTTATCGAACGAAAAACTGCATTATTTGTATGCATGCTTTTGCTTCTTTCGGATTGGAAACTGCCACAACATCATTGAAATTTCATCCTGTTTCCATTGAGTAATCAACATCCTAAGAAAATAAACGTTGAATTTATCATACTCCTTTCCTCATATCAAACCAACATAGATTAGGATTTAGGGCCTTGGTGTAGGATTGGAGATTAAACTCTCCAAGGCTACAAAACTGAACCTAGAAGTCACTAGTGAATGCTTAAACCCATTTTCACAAAAAGTGATCACTTGAAATATCCTCTAACTCAGGAGTTAAGCACGAGGGTTCATTGGGACAAATAGAGTGATATCCCCTCTCTGTTTGTATTGGTGTTTGTTGGACTACTTGGACTACTATGTGTATGGGGATTTTAGAAGTGCCATGCCTCTATGAGAGGTAATGCTTCTCAGAGCTTCGGGCTTAGTTTCCCTGCCCATATGCATGGTTCAACCTACGAATGTTCACTCGGTCACCAATTGTGAGGTGGTAAACTTAGTGGCATTTCCTAGGTATCTATAGATGTGACTATGGGTGGGAAGTTCCTGCAGTACCTAGGGTAGACATTGAACCTTTGTTTCAGTTACCCCAGAGGGTTCCCACTTTAATAAAGGGTAATTGCACCAGTAAAGGTTATTATGTGTGTCTTACCATAATTGTTCCTCACACCTTCTCTAGCCAAGATTTTGGGGACTTTACATCCCCAAAGGATTGGTTTTCGGAATGCCCCTTTATCCACTGGTTTTCCTGTTGATATCCTAGATTTAATAGGGGTGTGATCTTTGGTTCTGTGTCAAAGTTGGCTATAGTTTGATGTTTTTTCTTGTCATAACACACTTTATTCATTGTGGAATACCAACCACTTCACTGGTCCCATAATCAATGAGGAATTTCACCTGAAGAAGGAGAACAACCGTTTGTTAAACGAAGGTTGGTACATGACTTAGAGTTTGTAGAGTTAGAAAGAGATTTGAAGAGAGTGGGAAAATATAGGTTGAAGTGGTCGATGAAAGTCCTTCACCCAATTTTAACCCTCCTTTGATTAGTCCCTTATGTTGGGTATGTGTTATATTCTTTGCATGAGTAGATCTAGTGTATGTGTTGCATATGGTGCACGGGGGGTGGGGGGTCACAAGGGGTTCGCAGGGTGGAAGAATCCTTGTGCAGGGGTTCAGGGGAAGCGCCCCCGAATTGTGTTTTGTTTTGGCAATTTTTTTGTGTCCATTTTTAGTGGTTTTTCAGGACATGGTTTTCGTCAATGGTTTTCTAATTTCAATTTAGCAATTAGGGTTGTTTACTAATATGGGTCAATGGATTAGAGATTTTGGAAGTCGCGGGATCCACTATATATATATATATATATATATATATATATTATTATTATAAACAATGAAGAGACATATGATGAATAGAATATTAGAGGTGTGGCTCTAAACATGTTGTTGGTTTTCCCAGTTTGGGTTTCCAAGGTAAAATCTCTGTGTAATGTGTGTGTGTGTGTGTGTTCCATTTGTATCTTTTCTATTTTTATCAAGAATCCATTTGCAGTAATTTATTATACAAGGTTAAAATCTACATTTGGTATCAGAGCAATTATTGGCTTCAGGGGGACGCCTTTGTGGTCAGGGTTTTGGCTTGGGTATGTGGTAAACCTTGTTACAGTGGGAGATATGTGGTATGCATTCTTCAGGTGAAAAGAAATGATGGGCCGTTCTAAAATAGAGATCGATAAATTTAATGAGAAATTTTTTGAGTTGTGGAAGCTCAATATGGAAGATCTATTAGTGGATAAATATCAGTGGATCTCTATGGATCCAGGTATTGCACCTACAAGAACACCATCAAAATACTTGGAAATGTTGGATTAGAAGGAAAAGAGAACAATCAGGTTATGTCTCTAAGATTCATTATTACTGAATGTGTCAGGGGAAGCTACAACCAAGGCATTATGGGATAAGTTAGGGGCTTTGTATCAATAAAATTCCTTGGTAAACAAATTGTTCCTAAATAACAAGCTATATAGCCTGAGGATGAAAGTTGGAGACTCAGTGACAGAGCATCTAAATGTCTTAAATATTGTGGTAAGTCATATATTATTTTTTGATATTAAGATTTCTAATGAAGATAAGTGTATCATTTTATTGTTCTCTTTACCAGACTCGTGGGTAGTCTAGTTGTGGACATAGGTAGTAATACAAATACTTTAAGTTTTGATGATGTGGTTTCATCCTTATTGTCAGAGGAGACGAGGCAGAAGAACATGGAAGGACAAAGCACAAATTCATTATTTGCAAGAGGACACACCTAGGAAAGAAATAGATCTAAGTCCTCAAGTGGGAGATCTAAGTATAAGGTAAGATCTAAATCTCCCAGAAAAATTGTAAAGGTATGCTGGAGAAGTGGAAAAGAAGGGCACTACAAGAAGCATTGTAGATCCAAAAGTGTTGAGAGAGGGAAGGGACCTGAAGATGCCCCTTATACAAAAAACAAAAACCTATGAAAAATAAGTAGGATATGTGTACTTGGCTTCTTCAATAACAAATGCATATCATGAGGCATGATCGGCTGAATCAGGTGCATCCTTTCATTTGACTCCTCACAGGGAGTGGTTTTGCGAATATGAAATTTATGATGGAGGTTATGTTTTCCTAGGTGATGATTCAACAACCAAAATAATAGGACGAGGAAAATTCAAGTTGAAGCTCATATATGGAAGAATTATAACACTCCCAGGTGTTATTCACATCCCAGGATTGGCCAGAAATTTGATTTTTATATGAAAAATGAACGATGCAGGGGTAAAAACAATGTTTGAGATAGAAACCTGCAGGATGGTTTGAGGAGAAATGGTGTTGTTGAAGGGAGTTAGGTGTGGAAATATGTATAATATGAAAGGAAGAAATAATAGTGATGGGTGCAACAATTCCATTGTTCATGAAATTGGAGCTTAAGAATAAAAAAATCCTACAGTCTCTAGAGAAAAGGCTATGTTGTGGCATTAAAGAATAGGGCATGTCAGAGAGAAAAGCCTTCAAATACTACACGGTAAAGGTATGGTTGAAGGTATGTCTAATTTATCTCTGGATTTCAATTTATGTGAACATTGTGTAGATGGGAAGAAAAATTGAGTAAGATTCCCCTCTGGTGCAACAAGTGATCCAAATGGATATCGGTGGCCACCCACCTTTTCCAACTGGCTCAAAATAGTTTTCTGACATTTTTGGCAATTTACTATTTTTAGCAGTTTTAATTTCCGGGGCCATTTTGAGGGCCTAAGTGAAGGTTTTTTGGTATATATCTCCTCAATTATATCCAAAAGAATGATTAAGCCCCCAAAATTAATCTCCTCAACAATACCTTTCCAACGGGCTATCACACGCCTAAAACGGAGATCGTATGCAAAAGTTACGACCCCAGGAAGTTGATGTACTAACTTACCCAAATGGGGCCCACATGACTTTTGGCGTTTCATCTCCTAGGGTTAGGTTTTTGGATGTCTAGGGTTTTTGGAATTCTTTCTTATTGTAAAAAGGCCTTCAGAGCCTCATTGTAACCTTCTTCTTGCGAATGCGCGCTGCCGTCACATCTCTTCTCAGAGATAAGCCGCCACCATTCCAGCAAGCTTGTTTCCGCTGCATTTTACAGTTTCAGCTTATTTCATTATTGAATAGAAAACCAGTTTTACTGTATCTCTGTTATTTTGTGTTAATCACCTGTTAATAATCTATATTCATTTCATTCTTCTCATAAAATCCAGATCAGTGGTATCAGAGTGGTATGCTCCTTGTCGTCTTAATGCATGTCCCCAACGAGGTCGGAGTATAAAGAGTTGGGTCTCAAGCTTGTTTCTCTTGAGGACGGAAGCTCTTGCACGCCCAATAGACCTCCCATGGCAAGAGAAAAGAAATATGATAAGACAGGAGATCCTTTCAAACTGTTGATTGAGGAATCCCTCACGCAACAAAGGAACGAGATGATGGATAGTTTCATGCAAATCCTTCGACGACTACCAATAGGCGACTTATCTTCTTAGAACGGAGGCGCCTCCCCCTTCAAGGTACAAATAAACTTTGATATTCCTATATTTGAAGGTAATATAGACGCATATGATGTAGACAAGTGGTTGAATCTACTAGAAGGGTATTTTTCTGTTCATAAATTTTTGAATAGAGAAAAGATTACTTTTGCGCTCCTCGAAGCCGTTCCCCATGTCAAAGATTGGTGGGAAACTTTCTGTGAGCAAAAGGAAATAGAGGAAACCTCATTATTTTCAGTCACGACCACCTGGGAATCCTTCAGGGATGCTATTAAGGAACAATACTACCCTGTCGGAAGTTATGACGACCTGTATACCAAATGGACCACACTGTGGCAAGAAAGAGACCAAGCAGTGCCAGACTTCACAAATATCTTCCATACCTTGCGCACCAAGTTGGGTATCAAATATTCAGAGCGACATCTGGTGCTCAAGTATCGTGGTGCTCTGCATAGATACATCCAGATTGAAATGGAATTTCTAGACATCTCATCCTTGGGCGTGGCCTACCGATATGCCGTCAAAATCGAGCATAAGCTCAAATAAAAGACGTGGCAATTTTGGCCTAGGAACCCCTCATAACAAAATCTAGGAAAGGGCGGCCCCAACCCACTGAACAAAGGACAAATTAAATATGGACAATATTAGGACAACCAGTACAAGCCACAAGCAAAGAAGGACACAGGAAAGACAAAGAAAGATACCGGGAAGTGGTGCGACTTCCATAAGAGCCCTTGGCATAACACTGCTGACTGACGCTCAAAGCAGTTGCTGGTGACCGAAGTGAAAGCCTCTGAATCAGATGCAGATTATGACACCGAGATAGAACTAGAAAGGGGAAGATGGATCATTGATGTGGAACCTAGTGCCACCATTGCTACCACCAAGCTCCAGCCTGGTGAACCAGACGAGCCATAAGAATGAGTGCGCCTCTTCCATTCATAGATGTGGGTAAAAGGCACCCCACTGCACTTCATCATTGATAGAGATAGCTAGAAGAACCTTATCTCAGCAGAGGTCATCAAGTGGCTGGCCCTACCAACAACGCCACACCCACAACCCTACACCATTGGATGTCTCCACGTCAGCTAACAGTGCCGACTGTCGTACGACATCAAGCCCTTCAAAGACGAGGTGTTGTGTGATGTTGCTACTCTCGAAGTTTGTGATGTTCTTTTGGGCCAACCTTATTTATGGAAATGTCATGCTGTATATGAGTC
>ML806733.1:38141-54838 GCA_009831015.1 Picea engelmannii
TGAACAGGAAATTGTACAGGATACCCGAGGCAGTCCCACCTAGTGCTATTTCCTTGATCTCTGCTAAGCAATGCAGGAAGGTCATCTCTCAGATGGGGAAGTTTGTCTTCTTCATGATTCGCTCTCAGAATAAGCGAAAGATCGCTGCCACATCCAGGGTCTCTACGACCGACCTCTCCACACAACAAAAGCAAGTAGATAAGGTCGTGGAAGAATACTCAAATATATTCTCCTTACCCATAGGGGTACCTCTGCACTGCCAAGTCAAGCACCCCATCAATTTGACCCCCGACGCATCGCTGCCCAATGGGCCAGTCTATCATTTCTCTTTGTTAGAGAATGAGGAGATCAAGCGACAGATCCAAGAATTTGTCCACAAGGGGCACATCCACCCCAGCTCATCACCTTGTGGGAGCCCAATCATGCTGGTACAGAAGAAAGATGGAACCTGGCGACTCTGTATTGATTACCGGGCTTTGAATAAATTCATTGTCAGAAACCGATACCCGATTCCCCGAATCGATGACCTCCTTGATCAAGTCATGGGGGCCAAATACTTCAGTAAGATTGATATAAAGTCTAGCTACCACCAGGTCCCAATAGAACAAACAGATGTATGGAAGAATGCCTTCAAGTCAAAGGAAGGACTTTTTGAATGGTTGGTCATGCCCTTTGGTTTGAAAAATGATCCAGTCACTTTCATGAGGATGATGGATGATATCCTACAACCATTAAAAAAAACTTTTGTAGTGGTGTATCTAGATGACATTCTAATTTACAACAAGACTTGGGCCGAACACTTGCAGCATATTCAACAAGTTTTGCACACCCTGCGGCAGTACAAGCTATACACCAACCTGGAAAAATGCTCCTTCGGCATGGACAGGGTCCATTACCTGAGCTACATCATTGATCAACATGGCATACATGTGGATCTAGCCAAGATCCAAGTCATCCATGACTGGCCAGCCCCAACAACACTCACTGAGCTTCGGAGCTTCTTGGGACTTGCTAATTTCTATTGCAGGTTCATGTTGGGTTTCTCCCATATTGCATGGGCCCTCAACCAAATAAACAGGGGTGGTGGTAAGGTGAAATTTGCATGGGGCCAGTCCCAACAACAAGCGTTCGATTATTTGAAGCAGTGCTTGTGCTCAGCCCCAATACTTTCACTACCAGACCTGCAACATCCCTTTGAGATCGAGACAGATGCTTCAGGGTATGCTGTGGGCACCGTTCTCACTCAGCACGGCCACCCCGTGGCCTATCATAGTGAGACACTGTCAGATACTATCTGTAAGTACCCTACTTACGACAAAGAAATGTACTCCATTGTGAAAGCATGCCACCAGTGGAGACATTACATTATTGGGAAGGAGACAATCATCCACACTGATCATAATCCACTGCAGTTCATGCAGACACAGGGAAAATTGCAGAATGACTGCCATCAAAAGTGGTCCACATACTTGCAACAATTCCACCTCAACATCAAGTATAAAACAGGAAGCACCAATTGCATCGTTGATTGCCTCAGCAGACTTCCAGTCGCGACACTCACCACGATGCTAGACTCTTGCGGCCATGAGACATATGGATGGCCCCAACTCTATGAGATAGATCCTGACTTCGCCACCACCTACCAAATGTTGGGTGCAAATGCAGTTGTCGATAATTTCCATCTTCAGGATGGGTTGTTGTGTCGTCTGGGCCATATCTGTGTTCCATCAAGTGAGTGAGCGAAGATGATCTGGGAAGACCACTACAGTCAGGTGGCAGGACACTTCGGTGTTGAAAAGACAATGGCGATTCTACAGAAACATTTCTACTGGCCAAAACTTTGATAGGAGGTCGGCAAGTATATCAGGTCCTGCACTAACTGTGCTATTGCCAAACCGACCACTAAGAAATAGGGCCTATACACCCCTCTTCCTACTCCTGACAGGCCATGGGAATCCATCTCAATGGACTACATGTCAGGCCTCCCATCCACCAAGCGGGGAAATGACTGTGTTTTTGTGGTTGTTGATCGCTTTTCTAAGATGGCGATTCTGGTTGCCTGCAAGAAGAGCATCATAGCAGAGGCCACTGCCAACCTCTTCTTTGAACGAGTTTGGGTACATTTTGGAATCCCACAAACCATTGTCTCATATCAGGATAGTCGATTTCTCAGCACATTCTGGTTGAGCCTCTGGTCACTGCTGGACACCAAGCTCACCAAATCCATGGCCTTCCACCCCTAGACAGATGGCCAAACCAAGGTTTTAAATCGAATGATTGTGCATATCCTTCACATGTATAATTCAAAGAACCCTCGCACATGGGATGAGAGCCTTCCCTATGTCCAAAATAGCTACAACCAAGCCTTGCATAACTCAACCGGTCACATCCCCTTTCACGTGGGGTTGGGATTCCAACCATTGGGTCCCATAGATGTTGCACTTCCCCTTGCGGTCACCTCGACTGACTCATCTCCTACTCCAACTAAAGCTGACAAAGCCAACCAGTTCATTGAGCGGATCCAACACATTTTCCAACAGGTTCAGGATATCCTACAGAAGTCCAATGACAAGTACAAACAATGCCATGATCAACATCGGGTGCCGCATAAGTTTCAGGTGGGCGACAAATTTTGGTTGCACTTGCAGAAAGAACGCCTTACAAGACCCTATCGAAAGCTTCTCCCACTCCGTTATGGACCATACACTATCAACAAGGTCATGGGGGATAATGATTTTGAGCTCAACATTCCTCCTTTCCTTGGTCTGCACCCAGTGTTCAACGTAGATCTCCTTCGCCCTTATTTCCCACCATTATTGGACACCTCAGAAGTAGCATAACAACTGACGCCAACAGATCTCAACCCCGACTGCATACAAAAGGCATCCAATGATCAGATTGTGGACAGACATATTAAGGGCACTTGACAACAAAGGATCCATCTTTATCGAGTCGTCAAAGAAGGGCAGCTCCTGCACCAAGGCAAGTGGCTCACCCGGGGCCAAATTCAGCAGAAATTTCCTCATCTAATGGGGGACCTCAACACAATGGATACCATTGCTTCCTAAGGAGGGAGGATTGATCCAGATGGATATCAGTGGCCACCCACCTTTTCCAACTGGCTCAAAACAGTTTTCTGACATTTATGGCAATTTACTATTTTTAGCAGTTTTAACTTCCGAGGCCATTTTGAGGGCCTAAAGGAAGGTTTTTCGGTATCAAGATCCTTAATGATAGACAAGGGCATGATTGATCCCCCAAAATGAATCTCCTCGACGATACATTTCCAACGGTCTATCACACTCCTAAAAGGGAGATCGTATGCAAAAGTTACGACCCTAGGAAGTTGATGTACTAACTTACCCAAACAAGGCCCACATGACTTTTGGCGCTTCATCTCCTAGGGTTAGGTTTTTGGATGTCTAGGGTTTTTGGCATTCTTGCTTATTGTAAAAAGGCCTTCAGAGCCTCATTGTAACCTTCTTCTTGCGAATGCGCACTGTCATCACATCTCTTCTCAGAGATAAGCCGCCACCATTCCAGCAAGCTTGTTTCCGCTGCATTTTATAGTTTCAGCTTATTTCGTTATTGAATAGAAAACTAGTTTTACTATATCTCTGTTATTTTGTGTTAAGCACCTGTTAATAATTTGTATTCATTTCATTCTTATCATAAAATCCGGATCAACAAGGGAAGAGGAAATTTCAAAATTGGTGCACAGTGATGTGTTTGGACCTGTGTCGGTTCTATCATTGAGAAAATATGTGTACTATGTCTCATTTATAGATGACTTCTTAAGGAATACATGGATAAATTTCCTCCAGAAAACTGAATTATTTGACGGGTTTAAAGAGTTTAAGTCACTTGTGGAGAATCAAACAAAGAATATAATTAAGGTGTTGAGGATAGATAATGGTGGAGAATTCTGCGAAAATGAATTTGAATAATTTTGTAAAAAGTGAGGTATAGATTTTATAGCATTATTAGCCCCCTAATCGATGAGACACCATTTATTATAGGTCACCTACCTAATTCACTCATCTTCTATCATATTCCCATTGATTTTATAGCCCAATCTCCCTTCAGTCGCCCTTGTCATTTCTTAAGCCCGCGACCGAAGGGGTTGGTCTCTCTTTCTAGACTTCCAAGTTGCAACTGGGTCACTCTGTTTGTGTACTTAGGTTGCGACTGAGCCTAGAAGCTCCCTTTTTTTGATTTGGTTGTGATGGATAAGACCTCTCTCTGATTTCTATGGGTTTAGTCTCGAGAAGGCTTCGAGTATAGGCCTAAAGATCTTATCCCAATAACCATATGGCCTTATCTCCAAAGCCCTATAAGAACCAATCCATTTCCATGGGAAAGGGGGAGAAAGAACTAGCAAAGTTACTTTGGTGTTTTGGTGGCAAGGTGTGGGCAAGGAGCTTGGAAGAAAGATATCTCTTTAGTTTACACCTATAATTTGTAATATTGCTTACTTTATTAATGGAAGATATGTTGCATGTTTCCCTCTAAACAAATGTTCATGTAAGTTTGTGTGTTTATTTATAGAGGATTGATATATTTGTAGATCATGACATATTATCAAGCTTAGAAGCATCCTTTGCTCGTATCGTTGTTCATGTCTTAGGTATAGGAAGATCCTAAGGGATATCAACTCCTACAGGGTACAAAATCCCTACAACAGACTGGCGACCATACTGGGGAGATTGCCTCTCATATGATTTTATTCCCTTTTTATATGCTTTCTTTCTGATATTGTTACCCATTAGAATGTCTTGATATAATTTCCAGACTTTGTTATGTCCTTTCCACGATTTCAATTGAAGAAACCATTATCTTGGATCCGATAGATCTCATCCCAGATCTAACTTTTTCTTGGTTCTCTAAGTTGGTCGCGACTTCCCCGTTCACACAGAGCGACTAAAGCCTTCCCGGTTACGGTTTGACACCTTTGCAGCAGTGACCATCTCTACTCCCAAGATTACCAGGAGTGACCATACTCTTCGGTCACACTGTGTCTCTTTCTGGGTTGCGACCTGGTCGCACTGTCTCCCTCTACAGGGAGCGACCAAACCCATAATTTTTCTTTTTGAAGAAGTTATCCTTCAAAAAACTTATCTAGACCCTTTTAGGATAATTTCCTTCAACACTCCATATTTGTATGAAGACTGTCTCTTTGACTTTGTGTCATCTAGTTTGAAATTTATGTAATTATCTTCTTTTGGTAGCCATCTCATGTGATTGATAGGTACAAACAAAATCACCTAATTTAATCCTTTTAGTGTCGTAGAAGGTCATTTATACCTACCTGAGAAGATTTTTTCTTGCAAAACCTACCATTTTATTATATAATTCTTTCTTTCATTAGGTTGAATGTTTTTCATTCCCTAAATCATTTGAGAACTTTTCAAACTTTCGTTTAGACTTAAGAAAATTTGGTGTGATTTAAATTTGCATGCTTGATTTTGTCTTCCTTCCATATTTTGCATTCATTTCCGAATATGGTCAATTGAAAGCAAAGGCTGAAGAAGATTTTTTGTTTCCACTTTCATGTAATTTGAAAAAATAAAATAAAATAAAAACATTTCATTTCGAGTGATTTAAAATATAATTGAAACAATTTATGCTTGTATGGGAATCTCATAATTCATTTTGTGAGTTTGGTTGAAAAAATTGTCCTTTTATCTTAGTTGCAAGAATATATAGAAATCAGTATGCATTAGGGTGTTTTCTTTTATAAAAAGGAAAAAGCAAGATACTCTTCTCCCTCTCATAAATAAGATTAATTGAAAGGAAAATTGTTCAAATTTCATCCCCTTGCATCCTTTTGGATTCGAGTCTCTTCACATCATAAGTTTCACTTCCACGCAACCTTTTGACTAAAGAACGTCCTTAAAAACAAGCACACACTAATAAATTAACTATACCTTTTCTTTTATAAGAACACCAACAATAGTCAGGCATAGGGTCTTTGGACTAACAAAAGTGAGTAAATCATCCAAGACCACGAAAACAAACCATAAAATACTAAATAGTGCTTAAATCCAACTTTTGTGTAGGCATATCTGGGATCCCCCTCTCACATAGGGGTTACACACGAGTTCGTGTGCAGCTGAGAAACAGATATTACCCCTCCGAGGCTTAGCCAAACGTAGTGGAATGGTAGTATATTAGGGATTCTTCTTGAGAATTGACTATTTCCATTTGGTCTTGGAACTTCGTGAACCTTGAATCTGTTCAAGATCCTTTGAAGCTTTTTTCGGTCCTCTTGTTCTTAGTCCTCTTGAGGAACTTCAGAGTTGATATCATGCCAATACTGTCAGACCCGATTTTCGACTGTACCCTCGTGAAGTCTGGCTACGAGTTGGTTACCTTAGTCTCCATAATATTTAGGGCTCTTACACATGGTGACGACAAAGGGGAGTCTTCGTTGTACCTGGATCAGATGTTGGTCAAACTCACTCAATCTCCTTGGAGGGAAACACTTGCACCAAGGAATAAGTATGTTAAGTAGTCCTCCAATGTAACTAATCCACCCACTTATCCCTACCCCTTCTCACATGTCCCCATGATGTTGGATTCCATCACCAACTAGTGAGCTCATGGCGAGAAGATTTAGTTTGTTTATCTGATTTCTAGATTATTTTTTAGCGTGTGTTGTTTCTTTTCTTTAGTTGGCTTTAGGACTATCATTGTCATATCTCATCTTGGCTGATCAAAACTTGCATTGTTCTCAGAGGATGTTAGGTTATCCTCCGCTACATTATGAACTATTACCTCCCAACTCACCCGAAGATCACCTTCGTGAGGAAAACCACTCTGAGGCCGGAAGTGTTGTTACCCCCGTGCTTGAACACCCAGAAGGAGATAAATTTCAAGAAGGTTTTGTACTCCATGCAAATCCACTCTCGACTGACTCTTTCGGTCCCCTCCTTCGTCAAGTAAACTCCATCGGAGAACCTGAACTTGGTACTAATTTCCAATGTCTATCTCTTGTACCCTATGAAGATGTCGTGAGTATGGAAACCCAACAGATCCATTCATCAGACAGTTAGATCACACCACCAAGGGTTTTGGGTCCATATGACCCTATGCAAACCCTTGAACAACCCCACAATGTCCTCTCTAGAGTAGATACAATCATAGTCTTTGCTTTCAAACTCTTGCAACCTGATCAATCACATGCTTCTCCACACACCCCTCACCCCCCGTATCTAGTATCTCCCATATATTCCAAACTACTTTTACCCAATCCTCCCCCATCCACTCTACACCACAACCGGATCAGCCAAATGTTTCCACAACCAAAACATCAACAATAACATATGTATCATATGTTTTCCCCACCATTGTATCCCCACCTTCAAGAATAGAACCTTTTACACCCCCCACTGAGGGGAAACCTTTGTTTACTCCATTGTTCTTAGGAGGTGATCCCAACCTCTTTGAAAAAAAACCTTCGTCGAGAGGATTACCTCCCCAAGGAAACCAACTAATGGGTTTTGGCCAAAAAATATCCATGAGCCAACCTTTCACTAGGGGACAACCCCTGTACCTAGGACAAATGTCCATCCAACATCCTATCAGAGGGAAACCCTTGAATTCCAAATAATTTTTAATAGGAGTATTACCTACTATTGGGAGACAAACTTTATCTAGATGGGGGAAACCATCCATTGGGGGGAAACCCCTAGTTTCAGGGCCATATTGTCTCTGGGGGCACCAATAAAATGTGGGTAAACCCCCAGATACCAAACAATGCCCATCATAGGGCCATACTATTCCCTCTACCACTAGCCTACTATATGGCCACCCATACTTATGAATAGATAATATTGTATGGAACCAACCTCCTCAACTAGGAGGACCACCATATGGTGGAGGATCCCCTGGCAGACCACCCCATGGTGTAGGGGGACCACCCTATGGAGGAGGACCTCCTTATGGAGGACGACCCCCCTATGGAGGCAAAACTCTTGGGGGACCACCTTATGGAGGAGGACCCCCTGTAAGACCACCCTATGGTGGAGGACCCTCTGGAGGACCACCTTACGAAGAAGGACCTCCAGAACAACATCCATATAGAGTAGGTCCACATATTCCACCTCCACAGTTCAACAAACAACTTTCATTTTTTATAACCTTAGATTTTCCTAATCTTTCAAGGTTGACTAATGATCCCATACGACACTCTCCTTTCTGGCCCCCCATTCCTCCCAAAATCCCTTCCAATATTCCAAAGTTCAATAGAAATCCTGGAGAATATCTAAACAATCATTTGATGACTTTACACCTATGGTGTTCTTCAAACTCCTTGATGGATGATTCCATCTGACTACGAATTTTCCAACAAACTCTTACAGGATCCGTAGCCAAATGGTATATAGAACTATTGTAGAAATCCTTTGACGACTTGAATTCCCTTGCTATGGCATTTTTTACACACTTCCAATTACTTATCAGATATGAAACTGCTACTGAGATTTTAACATCATTACCCCAATAGAAATCCACCCATATCTCTGATCACATTCATGAGTGCCGATGTCGGCGGTGACTAATTAAAGACACAATCCTAGACCAACTATTAGCTAATTGGTTTACCAAGTCTCTTCTACCACCTATCACTCGAGATGTCATCGTGGGAGGCATCGTTACAGAGGAACAAGCCATATCCCATTCCCAATATCTAGATTTAGTATATTCTCAGTTCATCACGTTATACGAATTGATTCCCCATGCTCCTCGACCATCAAATGACCCAACCAAACCATCACCTAGATCCCATGCCGATGGTATGATCAATATTTTTTTCTACTGATTCATCTGGTCAGATTACTAGGAAACACAACCCATTAAATAAATATACCAATCCCAGTTCATTTGTCCACACAAGAACTCCAACAAATCAAAACCTCTGAGGTTAATTCGAGGAAATCCACCACACCTAAAAACTAGCAATCATCTAGAGGAAAAAATAAGGGTAGCAATAATAATAAAAATAAAAACTCTTTTGAGCAGTAGGGACCCAATACACAAGAAAACAATGTTGAGGGAAAACCTAAATGAAAGGTCAAATATCCCTGCATGATTTGTAATGAAGATCATTTCACCAAAGACAATCCTCATCTTGCTGAAATCCATCAATATCTTGAATGCATTTTGTCCTCTTCTACACCTACAGTGTCAACAAACCCTTTCCCCCCTTAGCAACAACAACTGGTTGTGAAAACACAACCACCCCCACCTGGGGGAAACCCTGAGTCCTCAACCACAAATATCTTAATGGTCAAATCCATGGTGTTATCCACTAGAAAAAAGAATTATGACTCTCATGAGGGGAATCCTTCATCAAAATATCTTCCTGTCCCAATCCCACCCAATGGCCCTCTCACTCTTGAGAAACCAAGTATAGAACCTTCTTTTTTCCCTCCAAAAGGGGTACTTCGTTGAACGACACATAACCCTAACGCTCAATAATCCCAACACTATAGTATAGTGGATGATATTTCTCAAACCCCATGCACCAT
Organism: Picea engelmannii; assembly: GCA_009831015.1. Lineage (NCBI taxonomy): Eukaryota > Viridiplantae > Streptophyta > Pinopsida > Pinales > Pinaceae > Picea > Picea engelmannii. The sequence goes on from ML806733.1 coordinate 47,672, forward strand.
GTTCTCCCTCGAAGTATTGTAGAGTTTTCCAACCCAACAAAAATATTTATGAGCCGCCATTGGGGGAATTGATCCCTCAAAGTCAAACATTATTTGTTTTAACATTGACCAAAGTGAACACTGCCTTTTACACCAACTTGCATTACAAATCACTGTTCGTTCACTTAACAAAAATGTTTTTCGAATCATGGTCGATGAAGATGAGACCAATTGTATTATGGCAATGGCTTGTTGGAAATCCTTAGGCACTCCACAACTTACTACATAAAAAACCATCTTGAAGGCGTTTGATGGACATTTTTTCAAACCTCATGGTATTTTTCCCTCCCTACCAATCGAACTGTCTGGTAAAATCACCTTCATCGAAGTAGAAGTAATTGATGTTAATCTTGACTTCAATATCCTTTTAGGTTGTACTTGGTTTTATGCTATGACAGAAGTAGCATCCTCTGTCTTCCGAATTATCCACTTTCCCCACCAAGGAAAGATAGTGACAATAGACCAACTTGATTATTGTACACCTGATGTGCGACTTAATCCCAACACAAATGTACCATTCGTAGGCAAGTCGGCATGCGAATATGAGAGTATTAGTGTAGGCCTCTATCCAACCCTTATGGCAACATTCCCTTTACCCCCACCCGATATCTCTCAAATAGCTCCGATCAATATGATCTCTTCCTTTTCAGTAAATCCCTTGGTTCTTTTGACCCTTGGGTAATTCCTCACTCTTCCGATGTCAAATATTTCATAGCTACCATGCCTTTATCCGCAACTGAATTATCATATTCAACTATCTAGGAAAAAAATGAATCTTCTAACACTAATTCTAAACTTCTACTGGATGAGGAGCCACATCGGTTTTCCTCCCCTTACTAGGTTACCCCTGAACATCTCAAGGATGACTTCCTAATTTTCATCTTCCCATATGATGAAGCTATAATGGAATTCATGTCTCTTCAAGACCAACCATGGGAAGACCATCACCACCGATCCTCTTTCCTTCCCAATAAATAGAGGAATGCAACACATATTCAAACCCTCATTTCTACCAATACCCAAGATATGTCCTCATTACTTTCCATGTCATATTCTTCCCCTTCAGAAGGCAACTTGGGAGATATTTTTAAGACTATCTCAATTGATATTTTAGTTAAACCTGGGATCACAAAACACATCAAGATAGGTGTAGATTTCTCTCTCTAAGAGATTGAATGTTACACTTCCCTTTTTAAAGAGTTCCGCAATATTTTTTCCTGGTCATATGAATAAATTCCAAGAATTGACCCACATATCATTGTTCATGAAATTAAGAAATCTCTCGAAGCCCGTCTATTCGGCAATGTCTCCATCCATTTCACCCACGAAAATCTATAGCAATTAAAGCCAAAGTTAAAAAAATATTGAACACTAGTTTTATCTATTTCATGCCCCTCATAGAATGGGTCTTCAATATCGTACTCATCTCCAAGAAGCAAGGCACGATCTAAGTATGTGTTGATTATAGGGACCTTAACAAGGCTTGTCCCAAGGAAAATTTTCCCACCCCCTTCATCGATCAGATCATCGATGATTATGTTGGATGCGAATTATTCTCATTCATGGACGACTTCTATGGCTATAATAAAATTGAAATCATACTAGAGGACAAGCACAAAACCATCTTTATATGCCTGTGGGGCACTTTCTCTTATCGAAAGTTACCCTTTGGTCTAAAAACTGTTGGTGCCACATTCCAACGGGACATGTCTTATGCTTTCCACAAAATTAAACATATCATGCAACCTTATCTAGATGACCTACCCGCCAGATCTCCTAAGCGGTAAGATCATATCGATCATCTATGAAAAATCTTTATTCACTGTCGACATTACAACATCTGTCTTAACCCACACAAATTCATATTTGTTGTGGAATCTGTTCGTCTCGGATTTATCGTGTCTAGGTTTGGGATCTGATTGGATCCCCTTAAAGTAGAGGCCATTATCAATAATCCTCCCCCTGTTACTATTAACCAACTTTAGAAATTGCAAGGACAAGCAGATTTATTAAGACGGTTTGTCGTCAACTATGTAGAGATTACTAAGGGTTTCATGCGATTAATTAAAAAGGGTGTCCCATTCATTTGGGATGAACAATCTCAACATTCTTTCGATTGACTAAAGCACATTCTTACATCCACTCCCCTATTGAAACACCCAAATTATAATCAAGATTTTACCTTGTATATCGCAACATTCGGTAATAATATCGGAATAGTCTTAGTCCAAACTGATGAATACAATAATGAACATGTTATTTATTACCTCAATAAAGGCTTATTTGGCTCTGAACTTGATTATCCTTATGTCGAGAAGTTGGCCTTGGAAGAAATTTTCTTTATTTAATGATTATGGCATTACATTCCGCTTCGAACTACTATCGTTATATCTAACTCCAATTCTATGCAATATATCTTGTCATGTCAAATATTTGGAGGTTGTTACTCGAAATGGATTGTCTTATTACAATAATTTGACCTCGAGTTTTCTACCCCCAAATCTAAGAAATCCTTAGTCTTTGCAGAATTAATGACCGATCTCCCTTGAGTCATTGACGAATCGGTGGTGCAAGATTCATTGCCAGATGAATCTTTGTTCCCCATTGACTCTTCCGACCCCTAGTAAGGATACATACTCATTTATCTCTAGACCCAATGCCTCCACCCTCAAATGTCCAAAGATGACCGTCGTCGCATACGCCATCAATCCCGCCACTACCTCATCATTGGTGATACACAATTTTCCATCGTGGAGTAGATATGGTGTTACGCTGATGTGTCATCCACTTGGAAGAAGAAAAAATTCTTAATGATTGCCACTCAGGAGCATGTGGAAGACATCTTTCTAGGTTAGCCATTTCCCATAAAATCTTATGCGCAGGGTATTTTTGGCCCACAATCTTTAAAGATTGCATGAATGAAATCCAAAAATGCCACCTATGCCAAATTGTTTCTAAGAAAATGTGCACACATCCCGCTCCCCTACATCCCGTTGTTGCAGTTGGCCCTTTTGCTAAATGGGGCATTGATTTTACTACATGTAAACCCCTTTCTAATTCCAGTCATAATTACATAATTGTGGTCATTGATTATTTCACCAAATGGGAAGAATCCATGCCCACATATTCTAATGACGCCAAAACTGCAACATTACTCTTATTCAATTATATTATAGTAATATTCAGTGTACTTAAGTCCATTGTGACCGACCATGGATCACATTTTTGTAACATCATGATGACTGAGCTATCTACCCTTTTTCATTTTGACCAAGAGCACTCTTTTTCTTACTATCCACAAGCAAATGGTTAGGTTGAGTCCATTAACAAGGTAATCAAAACTATGCTCCAAAGGATGATTGGAAACCACAAATCCAATTGGAATATAATGTTATTCTCATCCTTATGAGCATATCGAACCTCTTCCAAGACTTCCATAGGATTCATACCCTTTCAACTTGTGTATGGCTTAGAGGCAGTACTACCCATTGAATGCAAAATTCCCTCACTTAGGCTACTTGTCGAACTCTTTCCCCATACCTCCACTGAAGAAGAAAAATTACTATACTTATCTCGCCTTGATGAGTGATGTGGCAAGGCCATCATGGCTAACGAATCCCACCAAAAGTGAGTAAAGTCACAATATGATCAGAAAATTCACCCTTGAACTTTTTTAGAAGGTGACTTGGTGTTGATCTACGATCAAGATCGTGATAAACTAGGCGTAGGAAAATTCGAACCTCTGTGGCATGGGCCCTATGTTTTCAAACATGCTCTTCAAAGAGGATCCTATGAGTTAGTTGGTTATGAAGGAAATATTCTCCTAGAGCCCCATGATCTACTTTAAAAAGTAATATTCATAAGACCTGTGCTATTGAGTGATTTTGTACCATATGTATTATAGTATAATATGGCTGTCTTTGTTTTCCTTTTATGTGATAGTCTTTGTCAATATTATTATCCTACTTAATTATTGAGATGTAGATGTCTTTGTTACCCTTACCCTATTATGGATATGTGGATGGATCTAGTTTCACCTCCCGGAACATCGCTTCCACCTCATGGGTGATACTTGTTGGAAGATTGGTTGTTGTCATTGATGTCAACCCTAGTCATGGGTTTTGGACTGCAAGATTGATGAAGGTATTTGGACATGAAGGACAATGCACATGAATATAAAACACCCATGTATGGATAGTATACATCATGTTGTTTCCAATGGTATGTGGCACATCACATGGATACTCATGGTTGAGGAGAAATTAATTTTTGAAGATGACAAAGTGAATTGAAGAAGGGAGTACATGTAGGCCCTTAAGATAATTAAAGAAAAGAATTACAAAATAAGAAAGTATCAGGTTGGCCCTAATGTTAAAAGGAAGTGACATAAATGGTATAAATACATATCGTTATACATTCATTTGATACACAAGTACAATTTCAGAGGAAATCAGAAGTAAAGAAGGCCGGATTTCAAGGGAGGATGAAGTCTTTTGGTGATGTGTTCTAAGGTATGTTATTTATAGGTTATCTTACCATTTTCACTATAACTATTTTTCTAGAACAATTCAGATGGTTAAATTGATATGGTATTGAGAATACATATCAAGGTACTTGTGGTAAAAATTTTAGCTCTTGATTCGCTATAATTATGGAGATACACTCTGTGGAAGATAGGGTTTTTGACCAGTCTTGAAGCTAGTCAATAAACAGGTGTTCCGGGTAAAACAATCATAACTTCTTCATAGAGAATCCAAATTTAGTGGGACAAATTTCATTGGAACTAGTACGGCCTTTAGTTTCTTTTGTGTGCATTTCTGAATCTGATGTTAAATATTGAGCTTGGGGCATTCTGTATAAGTTTTCTCTCATGAATAAACCAGAATTGAACAAGGTCTACCATTTTCTCTATAACTTCTTTTTGGGGAGGATTCAAGGAGTGAAAATTGGAGAAGTTTCAGAGAATACATTGAGTAATATTATATATAGGATTAGAGTATTCCAAGAATTGAAGAATTGCAGAAATTGAAGAAGTCTTAGGAAGCATTATCAGGTTCTATGTGATGGTTAGTTGATGGTGATGATTTAATGTAAAGTTTTATTATCTCTCATATATTCTTGGGTGGAAGGAAGGAGCAAGGATGGAGAGTTCAAATATCTCTTGATATTGGAGGATTGTGTCTTCCTATTGGAGGTTTATCCCTCCATTTACATTTGGAATTTATTACTTCCTTTGAACAATAACTATTGATTATTTCTCATATATTGTGCATGGTGTATTGTGGTGTATTGGTGTAACTCTTATTCCAAGAATTGAAGAATTGCAGAAATTGAAGAAGTCTCAAGAAGCATTATCAGGTTCTATGTGATGGTTGGTTGATGGTGATGATTTAATGTAAAGTTTTATTATCTCTCATATATTCTTGGGTGGAAGGAAGGGGCAAGGATGGAGAGTTCAAATATCTCTTGATATTGGAGGATTGTATATTCCTATTGGAGGTTTATCCCTCCATTTACATTGGAAGCTGTAGCTACCTTTGGAATTCATTACTTCCCTTGAACAACAACTATTGATTATTTATCATATATTGTGCATGGTGTATTGGTGTAACTCTTATACTATTTTTCATTGCTCATTGGATATAATTGAATGGCTTAAGTATAAGTTGATTTTTTTTTTAAATTGTACTTGATACTGATTCACCCCCCTCTCAGTATCAACAATTGGTATCAGAGCGGGTTACCTTCAATATAGTTTAACCACTGGAAGGAAGATCCTAAGAAGAAATGGAAGAAAAAATTCAAAATGGGATTCCACCATTTGATGGAAGCAATTTTGAATATTGGAGTAATAGAATGGAAACTTACTTGAAATCTCTTGGGGCAGATGTTTCGTTCTCAGTTCCTTCAGGATACAATTCTTTGAAGAAACCAAAGACTGCAGCTTAGAAGGAAGTGAAAATGAACAACAAATTGGCAATAGATACCATCCTGGATGAATTGACAGATTCAGTGAAATCCAAGGTGGGATCATGTGCATCATAAAAAGTGATTTGGGACAAGCTACAAGACCTTTATGCAAGGGAAGAAGCAGCAAAAGAAGAAGAAATTGAAGCAAATTACAACATCTCATATTTCAAAGAAGCAAATAGAGGTCAGTTCTTTTGCTTTAATTGTGAAGGAGTAGGACATGTTGAATTTGGATGTCCTCATCCAAGGATTGAAAGAGATGACACTAAAGAAGAAAATTCCAATGAAGAAGAAGAAAATCATGAAGAAAAAATGATTCAAAAAGAAGATGAGAATCTTAAAAAATTGAAGCATGTTGAGATTGAAAATATCAAGGTAAAACACACACATAGAAAACTAAGAAATGAATTGGGTAGTTGTGAAAAGACAGTTGTAATCTTGAAGAAACAATTAGAAGACTTTGAGAAACTAAGAGAAGAAAACATTTCCTTGAAAACTCTACTCGAAGAAGAAAGAAGAATAGGAGAAGTAAGGAATGTCCAAATGATGAAGAAAGAAGAAGATTGTGAGAAACTTGAACAAGAAGTTGTCTCATTGAGGAAGAGCTTAGGAAACTCTCAAGTGCTAGAAGACTTAACACATCTTGGATGCATGGGTGAAACTTCATACAAAGAAGATGCAAAAACCAACAAGAAGGTTGAAGAAAGAGCTACACAGTCAGTTGATGAGAAGTGGACCAGGATACGAGAAAGAATGAATGATTACAAAAGAGATGAATATCCAAGAAGACCTCCTACCTTCAGGAATCAAAGAAGCTTCAATCAGTATGAAAGAAACTATAGAAGACTAGATCATGAACTCAGATGGACTACAACACAAAGAAGACAACTTACTCCAAGGTATCAAAATTTCTTTCTTGGTGATTGTTATACTTGCAAAAATTTTGGACATAAGGCAATTAATTGCAGAATCAATGAAAGGAACAAATACACAAGAAACATGAATGGTGTAAATTGAAGATATGGAAATAATCATGGATTTGTCAACATAAGTTATAATTCATTTTCCCCATTGATGGACAAAAATATTGTATGCTACAAATGTAATTATCTTGGTCACAAAGCATGAGATTGCAGATATATGAATGAAGATGTCCCT
>ML806733.1:94298-137852 GCA_009831015.1 Picea engelmannii
TCACTTAACCTATTTTCCTTATTTTTAGGGTTAATCACTTTCCATAAATATTCCTTCTTGATTTTGTCACCTTATTTTATCATTTCTTCTTTTAGGTCACTTTGACTTCTTTGACTTTGGGGGCTTCAAGCCTTCATGTGAGGTCCTTCATCTTCGTAAGACCATAACTCTCAAACTAGGAGGAGTTATGTGACATTCCACATACCACCAGAAATGGCATGACAAGCACTATCCATCTAGGATAGTTTCACCAACAATTTTTTTGATCTTCATCTCGTTATTCCTCATACAAGCATGGGTCCTCGAACCTTTCTTCTAGGATAACTCAATCCATAAAGCGTCTTCTCGTGAGGGATTTCACCATAAGGGGACCACTTTTGAGTTCATCCATTTATGCGCCTTATCAATAATGATAAGACAATAATGAGTCATCTATACATTTTTTCAACAATGCATCATATACCAATGGAACCACATCGATCCATCTTCATCATGTATCAATGACAACTCATTGATCCATCTTCATCTATGCATTCTCATCAAGGACAATACATATTATATTACATAAATCATTAGTCAATCAATCCTTTGACATCAATCAATCACTTGACATCAATCAATCAAACCATTGGCATCAATGACAACATGATCCAACGTTACCGTTGTGGGCCTCAGTCACAGGAACATCTTGGGGCTTCAACTCAGTGGGACAGGGCTGCTGGGGAGCACCATGATATTCTGGCTACGTTGCACTATCAACGCTCTATTGTCCAATACTAATGGTTTTGTTGATAGTGTTTCTCCCCTGATTAAAACAAAATAAGACATTAAACTATGGACGATATCAAACATTTACATATTTTATAAGTAATGAAAGGTTAATGTGGACTGATTTTTATTTACCTTATCCCGTAAATTGGATCTTGGGGTCAGCCCCATGCTTTTCCTATGATCAACCACGACTTTATAACCATAATTGTAACCAAGTTGGAGGTCTTCCTTTGTGGTTTCAGTTTTGAAGTCATCGACCTGCATTGCATAAGGGTATAGTTTTTTAATGTTTTTGGCTGCAATTACCTGAAAATTGTAAGGTGATACAAATAATATTCTTAAGATGTTTGGGTACTTACGATTCGTGACTGTAACCTTGAGTAGATGCCCTGGCCTAGCTTGTGTTGGCCATGCTTGACAATCATTTCTTTAGTTGCCTTCAAAGTGTCAGGCAACCTATCATCAAAATTTTCAAGTATGTTATATATAACCACACTTTTATTTAGATCTAAAGAAAAATAAAGATGGTATTGAAATCAAATATTGTAATTTACCTTGGTGTACCATATATTTGTTCTCCTAATTTTTTCAAAATATTCTCTTTTGCATCATCAATGATCGCCTTCCACTCCCTCTCTGGAATTGAGGGAGGATGATCATACCTAGGATTTCCTGCCAAGCTTCGTCTATAAACATCCCGCTTATATTTTAAATATTCACCCGCTGCAAAGTTGACCACTTTTTTATTGAACGTGTCTACTCCAAAGAGGCCTTCAAGATAATCCATAAGTTCTTTTTTGAGGTTGGAATTCTCGCAATTACACCTCATGTGTAAGGTTTCCCCAAAAATCAACAAGGCCTTGCTCTCTAGGTGCCTATAAAAATGGTCGTTTCCTACACACAAAAATATATGATCATTAATTTAAAATTAATAATCTAGATGATTTGTGTATGAGAAGGACAACATTAAACGATTAAAATATGAATTAAAACTACCTGTGAGTCTTGATTGTTTTAATGGAAGTCCATTATCATCGAAAAAAAATGTGCACGGAAGGGTCCCCGTGCTTGTCACACGTCTAGCTCCAGGAAATGCAACCCTGTCAACCACATCACCATGAGCCTCATCTCTTCCACCATATCTAGAATCTGATCGAGGTGTGGATGTATGGTGGTGCGTGTCATGGCTCCTATCTAAATTAGGTGTGGAAGATGGAGAAGTAAATAGTACTCTAGCAGTTGTATGACCATCCGCATCAGGACTCTGTAGCATCTCTGTAGCGCCACTACTACCAACACTGGGTTGAACATGCTCAAAAAATCTCTTTATAAAAAAGAAAATGTTTTTTCGTGAGATAATGTAAAATTTAAAGAACAAAGTTTCATAATTGAACATATGAGTACATTAAAAAAAAAACACTTTAAATTATGGTTATTACCTTATATGTATTAAGTTGTGACATAAGGATATTGATATTTGCTAGGACGTCTGGAGTTCGATTTGGACGATCTAAGAAGCTAGTAAGTTCCTTGTTCGCTTTAATGATCTTTTATTTATTTATTAAGACCATCAGATCAGGGGATGAATAAAACCTCTCCTCATTGGTGGAATCATGATCAACATGTCTTGTGGACTACATATAATTTCAACAAAAACAATGCTATTTCAATAAAAGTATATAAGCAAATAATAAAAACAACGTAAAATGAAAGTGGAAATTGATAATCATTTACATGTTCTGCGGCTGACCCTTTTCCACAATCATCATGCCACATTATAATATAATTAGAACCCCCAAATATTTAAAAAATTGTCAACGATAACAAAAAGAAATGTTAAAGATAATATTTACAGCAATGTTAAAGATAATAAAAAAATATAATGCAATAAGTAGAGGTTTCTTAAAGAGGTGTTGCATAAGAACCTACACACTATTAGTCAACGTTTCTATTCGATTCAAATGGTAATCCACTAATAACTCTTCCCCGGGAGCTATCTTTTTTATTGCGCACAGGACTACTCGATTCTCTTCACGTCCCTCATATATGCAATTCAGTTATTTGTTTGTTGTCCTGGGTAGTGTGTTGTTTATAAACTCTGCGATATTGACGGAAGCTTTAGGCCTTCCATAAATATAGATATTCGCTCCCTTATTTTTATCTTTGTTTATTAGTTGTATATAATTTGCAGCGAGTGCATATCTCTGCATACTTTGCATGTACCAGACCAGCCGCATCCAATCGTTATAATTGTAACACGGTAAGACATAGTCCATCAATTCAGTTACTGTATTGTATTTTACAATTATTCCATCCATGGAAAATAGCCCCAAGCCATGCAAGGAGGATGGTGCAATGTGATAGGTCCTATTGTTGACAACAAAGTCAACATCTATAGGAGGTAGTTCCTTAGGTACCCATTGTTTCACGAGATTCTTATACCTGAGTGGCACCTCTATGTATCCTATGATCTCATCATCATAAGAGCATGATCCTCCTTTGACAAGAAAAAATTTCATGCATCTACAAAATTTTATTCTGACTTTTTCACCTCTGGTCCTTGTCGCTTAACATATCTACTAGATGCAGTTGCATTTCCCTCTATTTGTCCTAAGATTTCCTCACTCGACAAAGAAATATCTGACAGGTATCTATTTGGTTGTACCTTCAGTTGCATGTGCACATGTTGTTAGTGACTAGTCCATCATCATCCTAGTTCCAATTTATGAACTTTTTTTTCTATATTCAAAGTTCTAAATAAAAATTTTATATCTTAAGTTTTGGATGCACAATTAGACTATGGTGCAATTATCAATATTATTGGTCAACCACCTATTTTAATGTGATATCCCTCTTGAGTTTGGACATATTAAGGACATATTAGTGTGATAACACTAAGGAGATGATAAGTTTATCATATGGATCTAAGAAACAAATACTAGTAAGGTTGTTGTTTGTTGGGTTTGTGCAAATTAGAATTATTATAAGAAATGTCCATTGAAGATGAGGGTCAATGCTATGGAGTAAGAAATCCAACCATCAGTTGGTGTTTTGAAAATATTGGGTGCTTTAGTTGGTAATATGTCTAAGGCAAGTCGAGAGTAGAACTATACAAATATTAGTTTTGTTCAAGACAAGAGTAGAACTATACAAATATTATTTTTGTTCAAGCCAAGAGTAGAACTATACAAATATTAGTTTTTTTCAATCCAAGATGAAGAATACATTAGTTATGGCGATGGTTAACAATAGTGAAACCCACATTTTTATGTAGGAAGTAGTGGTTGTTAAACTCAATGTGCAGTTGAAATTGGTGCAGTTAACTTGCAACTGGACATAAAACGAAAATCGAGACTCAGATTGAGGAACCGTTGTCTCTGTTGGATTCCTGGCTAGAGCACCCCTCACTCATGGTTCCAACTCCTCCGAAGTTGTTTTTTTCATCGATTTCGAAAACTAGTGCTTTGCTCAGTAAGAAGCAATGCAACATTTGGATTTAGGGATCCAATTTACGAAACCATACGTCGGGAGAGGATGGACAATGTGGTCACCTATTCCATGGCTAAACAAGCATGCAATATCTCATGGAACTCAAAAATGATGCTTCGTTAGGCTTTTATGCCCCGAGGAGAAATTGCCAAGAGTCCCCGAAATGGTTTGGCATGCAACTTGCAACTGGGCATAAAACAAAAAAAGAGACTCGGATTGAGGAACTGTCATCTTTGTTGGATTCCTGGCATATTATTTTAGCTAGAGGACCCGTCACTCACGGGTGCCATGCCTCAGAAGTTTATTTAATCATTGATTTAGAGAACTAGTGTTTTGCTTAGTTTGAAGCAACGCAACATTTGGATTAAGGGGCCAATTTATGAAACCATGCCTCAGGAGTGGATGGATAATTTGGTCACCTAGTCCATGCCTAAACAAGCTTGCAGCATCTCACGGAACTCAAAAATGTTTCTCTGTTGGTCTTTTATGTCCTGAGCGGGAATTGGTCAAGAGTCCCAGAAATGGTTTGGCATGCAACTTGCAACTAGGCATAAAACGAAAATCGAGACTCGGATTGAGGAACCATCATCTCTCTTGGATTCCTGGCATAGAATTTTAGCTAGAGCACTTGTCACTCATGGTTCCAACCCCTCAAAAGTTGCTTTAATCATTGATTTCGAGAACTAGTGTTTTGCTTAGTTTGAAGAAATGCAACATTTGGATTAAGGGGCCAATTTACGAAACCATGCCTTGGGAGTGGATCGATAATTTGGTCACCTAGTCCATGCCTAAACAAGCTTACATCATCTCAGAACACTTAAAAATGTTGCTCAGTTAGTATTTTACCCTGAGCGGGAATTGGCGAAGAGTCCACGAAATAGTTTGGGATGTGACTTGCAACTGGGCATAAAACGAATACTGAGACTCGGATTGAGGAACCATCATATTTGTTGGATTCTTGGCATATTATTTTAGCTAGAGAACCCCTCACTCCCGGTTCCAACCCCTCGAAAGTTGTTTTTTTCATCGATTTCGATAACTAGTGCTTTGCTCAATAAGAAGCAATGCAACATTTGGATTTAGGGGTCCAATTTACGAAACCACGCGTCGAGAGAAGATGGACACTATGGTCACCTAGTCCATGGCTAAACAAAGATGCAACATCCCATGGAACTCAAAAATGCTGCTCCTTTAGGATTTTATGCTCTGAGGAGGAATTGTCAAGAGTCCCCGAAATGGTTTGGGATGTGACTTGCAACTGGGCATAAAATGAAAATCGAGACTCGAATTGAGGAACTTTCATTTTTGTTGGATTCCTAGCATAGGATTTTAGCTAGAGAAACCCTCACTCAGGGGTTCCATTCCTCATAGTTGCTTTAATTATTGATTTCGAGAACTAGAGTTTTGCTCAGTTTGAAGCAATGCAACATTTGGATAAGGGGCCAATTTACGAAACCATGCCTCGTGAGTGGATGGATAATTTGGTCACCTAGTCCATGCTTAAACAAGCTTTCAGCATCTCACGGAACTCAAAAATGTTGCTCCGTTAGTCTTTTATGCCTTGAGCGGGAATTGGCCAAGAGTCCCCGAAATGGTTTGGCATGTGAATTGCAACTAGGCATAAAATGAAAAATGAGACTTGGATTAAGGAACTGTCATCTCTATTGGTTTCCTGACATAGTATTTTAGCTAGAGCACCCCTCACACATGGTTGCCATGCCTCAAAAGTTGCTTTAATCATTGATTTCAAGAACTAGTGTTTTTCTTAGTTTGAAGCAATGCAACATTTAGATTAAGGGGCCAATTTACGAAACCATTCCTCGGTAGCGCATGGATAATTTTGTCACCTAGTCCATTCCTAAACAATATTGTAGCATCTCACAGAACTCAAAAATGTTGTTCCGTTAGTCTTTTATGCCCTCAGTGGGAATTGGCCAAGAGTCCCCAAAATGGTTTGGGATGCGACTTGAAACTGGGCATAAAACGAAAACCGAGACTCGGATTGAGGAACCGTCATATCTTTTGGATTCCTGGCATAGGATTTTAGCTAGAGCACCCATCACTCCCAGTTCTAACCCCTCAGAAGTTGTTTTTTTCATCGATTTTGATAACTAGTGCTTTGCTTAGTAAGAAGCAATGCAACATTTGGATTTAGGGGTCCAATTTATGAAACCATGTCTCGAGAGTGGATGGACACTGTGGTCACCTATTCTATGGATAAACAAGCATGCAACATCTCAGGGAACTCAAAAGTGTTTCTTTGTTAGGCTTTTATGCCCTAAGGAGGAATTTCCAAGAGTCCCTGAAATGGTTCGGGATGCGACTTGCAACTGGGCATAAAATGAAAACTGAGACTCATATTGAGGAGCCATCATCTTTGTTGGATTCCTGGCATAGGATTTCAGCTAGAGCATCCCTCACTCCCTGTTCCAACCCCTTATAAGTTGTTTTTTTCATCGATTTCGATAACTAGTTCTTTTCTCAGTAAGAAGCAATGCAACATTTGGATTTAGGGCTCCAATTTACGAAACCATGCCTCAGGAGTGGATGGACAATGTGGTCACCTAGTCCATATCTAAACAAGCATGCAACATCTCATGGAACTAAAAAATGCTACTATGTTAGTCTTTTATGCCCTGAGAGGGAATTGGCCAAGAGTCCTCAAAATGGTTTGGGATGTGACTTGTAACTAGGAATAAAATGAATACCAAGTCTTAGATTGAGGAACTGTCATCTTTGTTGGATTCCTGGCATAGGATTTTAGCTAGAGCACCCCTCACTCCCGGTTCCAACCCCTAAGAAATAGTTTTTTTCATCGATTTCGATAACTAGTGCTTTGCTCAGTAAGAAGCAATGCATCATTTGGATTTAGGGGTCCAATTTACGAAACCATGCCTCGGGAGTAGATGGACAATGTGGTCACCTAGTCCATGGATAAAAAATCTTGCAACATCTCATGGAACTCTTGAATGCTGCTCTGTTAGGTTTCTATGCTCTGAGGAGAAATTGGCCAAGAGTCCTCGAAATGGTTTGGGATGCAACTTGAAACTATGAATAAAATGAAAAATGAGACTCAGATTGAGGAACCGTCGACTTCGATGGATTACTGGGATAATATTTCAGCTAGACCACCCCTCACTCCTGGGTGCCATGCCTCGAAAGTTGCATTAATCATTGATTTAGATAACTAGATTTTTGCTCAGTTTGAAGCAATGCAACATTTGGATTAAGGGGTCCAATTTAAGAAACCATGCCTCGGGAGAAGATGGATAATTTAGTCACCTAGTCCATGCCTAAACAATATTGCAACATCTCATGGAACTAAAAAATGTTGCTTCATTAGTCTTTTATGCCCTGAGCGAGAATTGGCCAAGAGTTCCCGAAATGGTTTGGCATGTGACTTGCAACTGGGCATAAAATGAATACCGAGACTCAGATTGAGGATGGACACTGTGGTCACCTAGTCCATGGCTAAACAAGAATGCAACATCTCACGGAACTCAAAAATGCTGCTCCGTTAGGCTTTTATGATCCGAAGAGGAATTTCCAAGAGTCCCCGAAATGGTTTGGGATGCGACTTGCAATTGGGCATAAAATGAAAATCGAGACTTCGATTGAGGAACCATAGAATTTGTTGGATTCCTGGCATAGAATTTTAGCTAGAGCACCCCTCACTCATGGGTGCCATGCCTCAGAAGTTGCTTTAATCATTGATTTCAAGAACTATTGTTTTTCCCAGTTTGAAGCAATGCAACATTTGGATTAAGGGGCCAATTTACGAAACCATGCCTCATGAGTGGATGGATAATTTGGTCACCTAGTCCATGCCTAAACAAGCTTGCAACATCTCACGGAACTCAAAATTGTTGCTTCATTAGTCTTTTATGCCCTGAGCGAGAATTTTCCAAGAGTCCCCGAAATGGTTTGGCATGCGACTTGCAATTAGGCATAAAAAAAAAACTGAGACTCGGATTGAGGAACCGTCATCTCTGTTGGATTCCTAGCATAGGATTTTAGCTAGAGAACCCATCAGTCTGGGTTCCAAACCCTTGGAAGTTGCTTTAATCATTAATTTCGAGAACTAGTGTTTTTCTTAGTTTGAAGCATTGCAACATTTGGATTAAGGGGACAATTTAAGAAACCATGCCTCAGGAGTGGATCGATAATTTGGTCACCTAGTCCATGCCTAAACAATCTTACAACATCTCATGGAACTCAAAAATGTTGCTCCGTTAGTCTTTTATGTCCTGAGCAGGAATTGGCCAAGAGTCCCCGAAATGGTTTGGGATGTGAATTGCAACAGGGCATAAAATGAAAAACGAGACTCGGATTGACGAAATGTCATCTATGTTGGATTCCTGGCATAGGAGTTTAGCTAGAGCACCCCTCACTCCCAGTTCGAACCCCTCAGAAGTTGTTTTTTTCATTGATTTCAATAACTAGTTCTTTTCTCAGTAAGAAGCAATGCAACATTTGGATTTAGGGGTCCAATTTACGAAACCATGCCTTGGGAGCAGATGGATTCTTTGGTCACCTATTCCATGGATAAACAAGCATGCAACATCTTAGGGAACTCAAAAATGTTGCTCCGTTAGGATTTTTTTCCCCGAGGAGGAATTGTCAAGAGTCCCCGAAATGGTTTGGGATGCGACTTGCAACTGGGCATAAAATGAAAACCGAGACTCATATTGAGGAACCGTTGTCTCTGTTGGACTCCTCGCATAGGATTTTATCTAAATCACCCCTCACTCCCGGTTCCAACCCCTGGTAAGTTGTTTTTTTCATCGATTTCGATAAATAGTGCTTTGCTCAGTAAGAAGCAATGCAACGTTTGGATTTAGGGGTCCAATTTATGAAACCATGTCTCGGGAGTGGATGGACAATGTGGTCACCTAGTCCATGGCTAAACAAGCATGCAATGTCTCATGGAACTCAAACATGTTTCTCCATTAGGATTTTATGCCCTAAGGAGCAATTGGCCAAGAGTCCCCAAAATGGTTTCGGATGCAACTTGTAACTAGGAATAAAATGAAAATCGAGACTTGGATTGAAGAACTATCGACTTTGATGGATTACTGGGATAGGATTTTAGCTAGACCACCCCTCACTCTCAGGTTCCATGCCTCAGAATTTTCTTTACTCATTGATTTCAACAACTAGTGTTTTTCTCAATTTGAAGCAATGCAACATTTGGATTAAGGGGTCCAATTTACGAAACCATGCCTCGGGAGAGGATGGATAATTTGGTCACCTATTCCATGCCTAAAAAATCTTGCATCATCTCATGGAACTCAAAAATGTTGCTCCGTTAGTTTTTTATGCCCTGAGTGGGAATTGGCCAAGAGCCCTCGAAATGGTTTGGGATGCAACTTGCAACTGGGCATAAAATGAAAATCGAGACTTGGATTTAGGAACTGTCGTCTCTGTTGGATTCCTGGCATAGGATTTTAGCTAGAGCACCCCTCACTCCCAGCTCCAACCCCTCAGAAGTTGTTTTTTTCATCGATTTCGATAACTAGTGCTTTGCTCAGTAAGAAGCAATGCAACATTTGGATTTAGGGGTCCAATTTATGAAACCATGCCTCGGGAGCGGATGTACACTATGGTCACCTAGTCCATGGATAAACAAGCATGCAACATCACATGGAACTAAAAAATGCTGCTCCATTAGGATTTTATACCCCGAGGAGGAATTGCCAAGAGTCCCCGAAATGGTTTGCGATGCGACTTGCAAATGGGCATAAAACAAAAATCGAGATTCAAATTGAGGAGCCGTCATTTTTGTTGGATTCCTGGCATAGAATTTTAGCTAGAGAAACCCTCACTCACGGGTTCCATTCCTCATAAGTTGCTTTAATCATTGATTTCGAGAACTAGTGTTTTTCTCAGTTTGAAGCAATGCAACATTTGGATAAGGGACCAATTTACGAAACCATGCCTCATGAGTGGATGTATAATTTGGTCACCTAGTCCATGCCTTAAAAAGCTTGCAACATCTCATGGAACTCAAAAATGTTTCTCCGTTAGTCTTTTATGACCTGAGCGGGAATTGACCAAGAGTCCCCGAAATGGTTTGACATGCGACTTGCAACTGGGCATAAAATGAAAACCGAGACTCAGATTAAGGAACCGTCGTCTCTGTTGAATTCTTGGCATAGGATTTTAGCTAGAGCACCCCTCACACATGGGTGCCATGCCTCAGAAGTTGCTTTAATCATTGATTTCGAGAACATGTTTTTTGCTCAGTTTGAAGCAATGTAACATTTGGATTAAGGGGCCAATTTACAAAACCATGCCTCGATAGAGGATGTATAATTTGGTCACCTAGTCCATTCCTAAACAATCTTGTATCATCTCACAGAACTCAAAAATGTTTCTCTGTTAGTCTTTTATGCCCTAAACAGGAATTGGCCAAGAGTCCCCGAAATGGTTTGGGATATGACTTGAAACTGGGCATAAAACAAAAACCGAGACTTGGATTGAGGAACTGTCATCTCTGTTGGATTCCTGGCATAGGATTTTAGCTAGAGCACCCATCACTCCCAGTTCCAACCCCTCGAAAGTTGTTTTTTTCATCGATTTCGATAACTAGTGCTTTTCTTAGTAAGAAGCAATGCAACATTTGGATTTAGGGGTCCAATTTACGAAACCATGCCTCAGGAGTGGATGGACATTGTGGTCACCTATTCCATGGATAAAAAAGCATGTAGCATCTCATGGAACTCAAAAATGTTGCTCCGTTAGGCTTTTATGCCCCGAGGAGGAATTGCCAAGAGTCCCCGAAATGGTTTGGGATGCGACTTGCAACTAGGCATAAAATAGAAGTCGAGACTCAGATTGAGGAACCATCGTCTGTGTTGGATTCCTGGAATATGATTTTATCTAGAGCACCCCTCACTCCTGATTCCAACCCCTCAAAAGTTATTTTTTTCATCGATTTCAATAACTAGTGCTTTTCTCAGTAAGAAGCAATGCAACATTTGGATTTAGGGCTCCAATTTATGAAACCATGACTCAGAAGCAGATGGACAATGTGGTCACCTAGTCCATGGCTAAACAAGCATGAAACATCTCACGGAACTCAAAAATTCTACTCTGTTAGTCTTTTATGCCCTGAGAGGGAATTGGCCAAGAGTCCCCGAAATGGTTTGGGATGCGACTTGCAACTGGGCATAAAATGAATACCGAGACTCAGATTGAGGAATCGTCATCTCTGTTGGATTCCTAGCATAGGATTTTAGCTAGAGCACCCCTCACTCCCGGTTCCAACCCCTCGGAAGTTTTTTTTTTCATCAATTTCGATAACTAGTGATTTGCTCAGTAAGAAGCAATGAAACATTTGGATTTAGGGGTCCAATTTATGAAACCATGCCTCAGGATTAGATGGACAATGTGGTCACCTAGTCTATGGATAAAAAAGCTTGTAGCATCTCATGGAACTCTTGAATGTTGCTCTGTTAGGTTTCTATGCCCTGAAAAGAAATTGGCCAAGAGTCCCTGAAATGGTTTGGGATGCGACTTGCAACTGGAATAAAATGAAAACTGAGACTCGGATTGAGAAACCGTCGACTTCGATGGATTACTAGGATAGGATTTCAACTAGGCCACCCCTCACTCCTAGGTGACATGCCTCGAAAGTTGCATTAATCATTGATTTAGAGAACTAGAGTTTTTCTCATTTTGAAGCAATGCAACATTTAGATTAAGGTGTCTAATTTAAGAAACCTTGCCTCGGGAGTGGATGGATAATTTGGTCACCTAGTCCATGCCTAAACAAGCTTGCAACATTGCACAGAACTTAAAAATGTTGCTCCATTAGTCTTTTATTCCCTGAGCAGAAATTAGCCAAGAGTCCCCGAAATGGTTTGGGATGTGACTTGCAACTGATCATAAAATGAAAACCGAGACTCAGATTGAGGAACCGTCATCTCTGTTGGATTCCTGGCATAGGCGTTTAGATAGAGAACCCCTCACTCCCAGTTCCAACCCCTCGAAAGTTGTTTTTTTTATCGATTTCGATAACTAATGCTTTGCTCAGTAAGAAGAAATGCAACATTTGGATTAGGGGTCCAATTTACGAAACCATGTCTCAGGAGAAGATGGACACTGTGGTAACCTAGTCCATGGCTAAACAAGCATGCAACATCTCATGGAACTCAAAAATGCTGCTTCGTTAGGCTTTTATGCTCCGAGGAGTAATTACCAAGAGTCCCCGAAATGGTTTAGGATGCAACTTGCAATTGGGCATAAAACGAAAACCGAGACTTCAATTGAGGAACCGTCATCTTTGTTGGATTCCTGGCATAGGATTTTAGCTAGAGAACCCCTCACTTATGGGTTCCATGCCTCAAAAGTTTCTTTAATCATTGATTTCGATAACTAGTGTTTTTCTCAGTTTGAAGCAATGCAACATTTGGATTAAGCAGCCAATTTACGAAACCATGGCTTGTGAGAGGATGGATAATTTGGTCACCTAGTCCATGCCTAAACAAGCTTGCAACATCTCACGGAACTCAAAATTGTTTCTTCATTAGTCTTTTATGCCCTGAGAGAGAATTTGCCAAGAGTCCTCAAAATGTTTTGGCATGCGACTTGCAATTAGGGAAAAAATGAAAACCGAGACTTGGATTGAGGAACTGTCATCTCTGTTGGATTCCTAGCATAGGATTTTAGCTAGATAACCCCTCACTTTGGGTTCCAACCCCTCAGAAGGTTCTTTAATCATTGATTTTGACAACTATTGTTTTGCTCAGTTTGAAGCAATGGAGCATTTGGATTAAGGGGCCAACTTACGAAATCATGCCTCAGGAGAGGATAGATAATTTGGTCACCTAGTCCATGCCTAAAAAAGCTTACAACATCTCACGGAACTCAAAAATGTTGATCTATTAGTCTTTTATGCCCTGATCGGGAATTGACCAAGAGTCCCCGAAATGGTTTGGGATGCGAATTGCAACAGGGCATAAAATGAAAACCGAGACTCGGATTGAGGAACCGTCATCTTTGTTGGATTCCTGGCATAGTATTTTAGCTAGATCACCCCTCACTCCCTGTTCCAACCCCTCAGAAGTTGTTTTTTTCATTGATTTCAATAACTAGTTCTTTGCTCAGTAAGAAGCAATGCAACATTTGGATTTAGGGGTCCTGTTGTTCCTGAGTCTGTACTTAAGGCTTAGAAGTACAGTGTCAAGGAATCCGAAAGTCGGTAAAATATGAAGAAGAGAGAAATGTCAACCTTCGGCAAAGGAAACTAAGGAAGATTTCTACGTTGGAATTGTCTAGCTTCCAACTGTTCCTGGATAGTTATATCTTGTTCAATGGCTGCCCATGAAGGTTCAAGTTCGACCCGATTAGTAGCAGTTTTAAGAATTGTGTAGAAAAGGTTTAAGGCAATGTGCATTTGGTCCGATAGTCCAGGTTCGATATTAGGCTGTGTTGGTAGAGGGACAGTCATGGAGGAACAATAAAAGTGGAAAAAACTTCAGAGTGAGATTAAGTGCTGTCTCAATTTGGTCGTATAAAAGAGAATTTACAGTTTTAGGAATAAAATAGGGATGCAAATCAAAGGCTCTTTCCCGTAACTGTATTATATTTTAATAAAAGGTATGAGATGGGAGAAAAACATTTAGCTGTCTATAGTGTAAGGCTCCTGTCAGAGGGAAATCTCACGTATAAACAGAAGAGGAAAAATGTAAGGAAGTAACCGATGTAATAGAGAATATATGTAGAATTTTGAAAATGCAGACTGGTCTTACACCCGCTGATAGCTGGTACAGAGGAAAAATAGTAAACAATTGCAGAAAACCAAAATTCATTCACTATAGTAGTGGTCGTACTAAATTATAACGAAGCACATCAATTAAGAATATGAAATGAAATGAAATATGAGATACAAGGAAGCAAACTTGTAACACAGTCGTGACGGAATTGAGAATCTTCAGATCTTCTTGTATTAACTCTCAAATGTAAAAAACTCTATTACAAACGACATAAAAAGGTCCAGCCTTGTTTATTTCTTTCTGTGGTATATTTATACAATTTTACAAGTAAGATAGAATCTCAAAAGTCACAAATTTCGGTTATGACAGGGAGGAGAGAAATCGCTCCATTTCCTCTTCTCTGTCTTCACTTGGTGCCGGATGTTTGTCCTTGCGCGAGCTCTGTATAGGTGACACACCTTTCAACCAGTTGAGATATTATCCGTGACGGTTCTGCTTGACAGCTGGCTTCAAAGAAGTAACATTCTCAGGCTAACTGCTGCAGCTTGTCTTCCATCTGTCCATCTATAATGTTGATGGCGCATAATTGCACGCTGGGTTTAATCAATGCATTTATCTACTTGGACTATGTCCACCGTAGTCATCTGAGAAATATCAGCTGAATCTCTCTCTTCCTTTTCCTTCAGGTCAAGCGAGATCCTTTTCACATTCATTTGCATCAACATATCGGCATTACCTCCGTTGTCAATACCCAGCAGATCACTGTCTATAGAATTAAAGGCCTCCTCTAAGGAATCGGTTATCTTCTTGGCTTGTTGCTTGCCTTCGGTGATGTTATGCTCCCATTCCTTTAACAAAATGTTTCCTCTGGTTTGCTCTGGAATGGTGAACCCGGGAGTACCTGCCGAAACCCTGTTGTTCGTGGCTATCACAGCCTCCTGGAAGGCGACCTGAGCCGCTCCGACATCCCTTTCTCTGGCAGATAGGTTCTCAAAAACCTGATTTACCAATAGACAGTTGTCCCTGATCGCTTCTACCTTGGCGAGAAAATTTCACTGCGTCACAGAGACTCTGCTCTGAATCTCGATCACCTGGGATTTGAACATCACGATGTATATCATTCTTTTCTCAGCGATCTCCACCCCAGCCTGCAGCCGTTTGATCAAATCCCTCTGCTGGCTCGCTTGCATCCGACCATCTCGGATCACCAGCTGTGCTTGCTCGAGCTTAGTTTTGAGCATCTCTATCTCCTTCTTATCGGCCAACCTGGCCTGCTCTATTCCTACGCTCGCCTGGTCTTTAGCAGTTTCTGTTGCTGTGGCCAATTTAGCTTCAAGGGTCCTAATGAGGCGATTCTTTCTTTTAAGTTGGTTTTTTAGGAGCCCGACTGAAAATTGATTCACCGAGGCATATGCTCCTAGTGTCCCAGCTATCTCAGTCATGAATTGCTCATTTTTCTTGTCTTTTCCATCAATTATCACTTTATATTTCTTCGTAGTCGACTCTCCTTCTTGATAGAATTCCCTTTTCACTACTGCCTTTCTCTTTTTATCGAAGAAAAACTCATTCAGAGGGAGTTCTTCTACTCTTATGGGCCTCAATTCTTCATTGAATATCCATCCCACATCGATATTTCCCTGCATCGACTATAAGGGGGTGACTGATGTGATGGGTTCCTCGATCTACTTCGCAGATTTTCCCGGAGTAGAGACCGGACTCTGTTTCTTTGGCGGGTCGGGAGTCTTTATTTCTGCTTCTGGACTCTGCTTCTTCAGCGGGTCCAGAGTCTTTTTCTCTGCTTCCAGACTCTTCGTTTGTTCCCCCTTGTCCTGGTGTTTTCCTTGGTTGGGAGTCGCATCCTTAGAGCCTTCGGCGTCCTTCTATTTTGTCTCCGAAGTACCTGGACCCTCACCTTGCAACACTGCGGGGAGACAGCTATGTCGATGTTCCTGGAACTTCAGAACATCGGCTCTTTCCTTGGGTGCCAAGGATTGTATCCTTGCTAGAATCTCCTCGTAGGACCTTTCTCCTTGGAAAATTTCATCCGAGGGTGAATTTTCATGCTCAAATCTCTTGAGCCCGCAATTTTCCAAATGGTTGCTCACGACCCTCTGCGGATCGTTCTTCTTGTATTCGATGCAGACCAAATTTAGGTCTTCCAGGGTTGCGGCCTCAGCTTTTGCATGCCCGAAATCTAACAAAGAATAAGAATTCAAACGAACAGGAAACGATGGCCATACCTTCTTCGAGTACCCTTTAAGTTCTTTTCTTACACCGCCAATTACCGTTTGTCAGGCAACCTCACGACAAGCCAGCTTGTCGAGAATGAACAATGGCAGCACATGTGGGGGAACAGAAGCTCCGAAAACTCTGAGGTAGGAAAATTCAGCTTCTACATACCAGTCTGCGATGCTGCTCAGATTTGTTACTATGTTGTCTGAGATCCGGGGTGGCGGGTGACCAAAAATGGCGACATGCAGAGGCACCATCACCCAGTTAAAAATTTCGTACGCAAAATTTTCTACTTTGTTTTCCCATAATTTTGCATGATATACATGTATGGGTTCGTCTTCGGCCAGAGTCCAACCCCATCTCATCAATGGAAATGGTTTCATAGAACAAATTGCGTCCATAATGTACGCGGACATGAAGAATGATGACGCCTTCCCATTCTCCTTCTACTCCCGATACTCTGTGACCCGATTGGTCAAGCTATCCGAAAGCATCTTTGCCCAATTAAAAGAATAGCCTTCTGCAACCTAAAACATTAGAGGCACCCACGCAAGGAAAAAATGCGATGTGTCATCTTTCCCATATAATCAGCATGTCATCATGGCCACATATTTATACTATGGTTCTAACGAAGCGATTGAATAAATGTCGTGGGTATCAGCTCTGGACTTCGCTGTGTTTGAAACCCAATCCTTTATCAAATTGGACATGGTTTTATCATACTGTACACATTCCTTCTCCTTGAATTCTTCCAAGAAATCAGCGCCATATGTGTGGTCGGACGTCGTGGGTAGCTTATACATGGTTTGCAGATTCTCTAGCCTGAAAGTCCCGATGGTGACTCTCTGCTCGTTAATGATAGTCCTCGTTACTGTCTTGAGTGGAAAGTTAAAATGATTTCACTGTTTCGTGACTCGGGACGTGTGAATTACATGAGTTATAGTATCCGACCTGCGAGATCTTGAAGTAGAACAAAAAGAGTAAACATTTTTACGAAAGGTAGGACTTGTTTCGAGAGTAGAATAATCATCATTGCTCGCGTGATAAAGCTTCAGATATCTCGATGTGTCAAAGGGAAAAATGAAAACCATTTATTTATTTATTTAAAGCATTAAAAATGAAATTTGTGACGGGCTGGAAAAACAAGGGCGGCTCCAACATAGGCTCCAACAAGGGATCCCGCCTTCCTGTGAGGTGGGAAGAACAATAGACCACATGCCAATATTGGGTAAATGGATTCAAAAGCTCAATCAAGTGAAAAGGTTCCCGAGAAAAGAGGATCGAAGGGGGAAAAAGACTCCGTTCTTTACCTTGAAAAGTTTTTTCAAAATCAGATATTCTTTTTAAACATAGTTGTAGTCCCTTTCACAATTTTCTCTTTCCCGCTACTACATTCAGGTATGTTTTAAAACAATCAAAACAGTCCTAGGAGACCCAACAGATCTTGCGGCTCTTGGCTTGCATCAAAAGAATGAGATTATATGTTTTTAATTGGGGAGTCCCATATGAATTTGGGATGTGGATCAGGTCTTAAAAAGCATTGGTTACCAGAGTAGAGTGATATTCATGTATAACAGCCTTACAGATATCTCAGACATTGCTTCACTGCCAACGAGCCTGTTCAGTACCCCGGTGAAGTTATCTAGCCCCTTTTTATTGAATTTCCTTTCACCACTTCGGAATATATTTATGCATTTAAATGCTGAGAGAAGGGCAATCATTTTTGAATTTCCTTTGATCATCTCTTGGACTAGGTGGGGGAAATCATTTCTGAATTTCCTTTCACCACCTGTCTTATAATTTACTTTTTAGAGCACGAAGATGGGGGCAATGAGTTTTTATCAGGGCTGACATCTGTGTAATATTTTTCATTATAGGTTTGTCAACTTACTTTGATTACTCGGTACCAACCTTCCCTTGACCTTCACAACATCTTCGTTCTTAGGGAAAAAACTGGAAAATAACTTTTTAAGGGAATCCCATTTGAGCAAGCTTTAATCCTCTGATGCCGTTGAAAAACCTTGGAAAGTTAGGATCGCTCTAAACGTTCCTTCACTTAGCAGGGGATCGAGTAGTTGTGAAGACCTGCTTTCTTTCCACAATCTGTTTTAAAACTCGCGAGGTTGAAACGAAAAACTTTTATTTCTTTGTAATGAAATGGAAAGATGGTGACTTGTTAAAAGTTAAACCTGAAGATAGAAAGGATGCCAGGTAGGGATTTATTGACTGAAAATACAGAGGTCAAACAATTCGAGACTGACTCTTGTAGATATTTTCGGGGATAATTTACTTTGACTGATTGTGTTTAGATTGAGTGAATTGTTTAAATTATTTTAAATTTTTCAAAGATTATCAAGCCAAGAAACAATTATGTTATCTATCATTTCAGCTGATATTGCAATTTGAATGGCATTACCTCGGTTTTCTTTAACAACCCTTTATAACATATCTTTTCAGAAATCTCATCTTTACCTTTTCATTTTACTTTCTTTGTGCAATATGAAATTACTCTTGGTATCACCTGTTTATGCCGATTTTTTTTCTGACACTGACTTTCAGTTTACTCCTCCTGCTTGTTTCGTATGCAACTGGAATCCTGTAAAACACAAATACGAATCTTATCCAAAATGTGTCGAAGACTTATGAACAAAAGAAAAACAGAAAATCAAAAAGCAATGTTTAAATGCAAATACATATATGTACACAAATTATATATATATATATATATATATATATATATATTTGAATTTGACGACTGTTACATCATGTAATGCTTTAGATACCACCCGTTGATAGGGGCGTTGAGGACTTCTCCGTCTATATTTTCGAGTAGGAAGGAATTTTTCCCTTCTGGAGCCGAGACCCTGAATGGTCCATACCAGAGGTGGTCAAATTTACTATGCTTCGCGGCTTCTTCCTTTCTTGCATCCCACCTTAGCACTAAATCACCCGGGAGGAATTCCCTGTCCTTTGCCTTGCGGTCGAACAATGCTTTCATATCATCTTGGTACTTTTTCATCTTTTCATCAACTTCAAATCTATGTTGTTGAACCTCAATCAGCTGATTAATTCTCCTGGTTACATGATTGGGTTCTTCATTTTGATCCTGTCATAACTTCATCATTGGTAGCGCTAGGTTTATAGGTAGAACAACATCTGTCCCATAGACCATTTGAAATAGTGAAATGCTGATAGACCTTTTAGTGCTGATGCATTTTTCCCATAATGTGTATTTTAAGTGCACATGCCAAGACCTTTTATTTTGATCCAATACTTTCTTGATTATGTTTACCAGACTCTTGTTATATGATTCGGCCAATCCATTCCCCTGGGGGTAATATGCTATGGAATGGCCAAGAACAATGTTATACATCTGACAGAAACTGATCATAGCCATATATTTAAAGGCTTGGGCATTATCAGTAACTATCTTTCGGGGACAACCGAATCTTGACAAAATATTGTCTTCCAAGAAATTGATTACCACCGAGTCTGTTGCCCTTTTGGTTGGAATGGCTTCCACCCACTTAGTAAAATAATCTGTAGCTGTTAAGATCCACTTATGTTGAGCACTGGAATGGGGATTAATCTCGCCTATGAAGTTTAGACCCCATTGTTGAAATGGGGCTTCAACTTTGACTGGAACTAGAGGTAGTGCAGGGAGCTTCTGTTTACCTGCGAATAGTTGACAAGGGTTGCAGGCACGTACTTTGGTATGGACGTTCGAAAAGAGTTT
Source organism: Picea engelmannii (assembly GCA_009831015.1). Classification (NCBI taxonomy): domain Eukaryota; kingdom Viridiplantae; phylum Streptophyta; class Pinopsida; order Pinales; family Pinaceae; genus Picea; species Picea engelmannii. Next base: position 114,246 of record ML806733.1, read on the forward strand.
CAGCCAGTAGTACGCAGCCCTCAAGATCTTGTAAGATGTAGCTCTTCATGCATGATGCCCCCCACAGACTCCCTTATGAAATTTGTCTATAACCCGCTGAGTTTCCGATTCAACTAAACAGACTAGGAGGAATCCGAGTGGATCCTTCCAATATAGCTGACGTTCAGATATACAATATTTAACTGCATGGAGTTTTAAAGTTCGGCATTTAGACGGTGATAGCTCATTTGGGCATTTTAGGTTCAGCAAGTGAAACACTATGTCTCTGTACCAACCCGATGATAAGAACTTCTCTTCGATCTGGTTTGGACTTACTTCTTCATCCAATTCATTTAGGTCTGGGTCTTCGTCGCTTCCCTGCAGGCAATTGATATCAAGAGCTCTGAAATTTGACTCAGCTAAGAGTTTCGCTAGGCCTTGCCCTTTTATCAATTTGGTTGGTTTAACTTCCAGATCGAATTCTTGGATTTTAGCGAGCCATCGCCCTCTTTTTCTGTCATTGTCTGGCTATACCAATATATCTTTCACAGAACTGGTAGGCACGTATGTGATTATCTTTGAATGTAGTACATATGTTTTGAATGCCTTTAATGATTTTACCATTGCGTACGCCTGTTTTTCTATTAAGTCATACTTCAGTTCTACGTCTCTAAGGCTCTTGCTAAAAAATGCGATGGGTTGTTCGAATCCTTCTTCATTCTTTTGTAGGAGCACCGCGGCGATAGTGTGTTCTAAGGCAAATGAGAAGATAAGAAAATCTTTCAGATAGTCTAGGCTTGCTAACACCAGTGCCTCGCTTATGACTTTTTTAATATGCGCGAACGATGCTCTGGCCTCGGTTGTCCAATTTACTCTGCTATATTTCTTCAACATCCCTGTGATCAATTTAACAATCTCAACGAAATTGGGAATAAACCTTCGTAAAATTTTTATTCTACCTAAGAAAGATTGAATCTCTTTTACATTTCTGGGAATACTTATAGTATCTATTGCTTCAATCCTCTTAGGATCAATCCTGATCCCATCCCTAGATATGATATGGCCCAAAAGCTTACCTTCCCGCATAGCGAAATGTGATTTCTTTGGGTTCAAAGATAGACCAAACCTGCAGCATTTTTCGAAGGTCTGCTTGAGATGCATCAAGTGTTCTTCATCAGTTTTAGAGAAAACCATCAAATCATCGAGGTAAATGACTATGAACTTGTCCCTTTGTCCTACGAAAGCGATGTCCATAGCTCGCTGGAAAGTGGCCCCTGCATTCATCAAACCAAAAGGAATTTTGTCATACATGAACGTACCCCACGGTGTGGTGAAAGCAGTTTTTTCCCTGTCTTGTTCATTCATAGCGATTTGGTTATAACCAGAGAGCCCATCTATCATAGACATTCGGTTTTCTCCAACAACTTTTTCTAACACATGGTCCATTTTAGGCAGCAGATAATTATCCTTGAGAGACGACTTATTTAAGTTTCGGAAATCCACACACAGTCTGATTTCCCCACTCTTTTTCCTGACCAGGACCAAGTTCGCTACCCAGTCTGAGTATCTCAGAGGTACGATTATTTTCACGTTTAAAAGTTTCTTAACTTCTTTTTCGATCACAGGTAACAAAATGGGGTTAATCTGTCTAAGATTTTGCCTAAACGGTTTGACCCTAGGCTTCAAGGGTATCTTGTGATCAATTATGGAAGTGTCATACGTTCTTAGCTCATCATAAGACCAGGCGAAAACATCTTTGTACTGTCTGAGTAGGTCTTTGTACTTATCTTTTACTTCGGGGGGGAGGAACTTGGATATTTTTACTACCCTGGATTCTTTTTTAGTTCCTATATCAAAGTCCTCCACTTCTTCTGGTTGGGTCTGCAAAGTGGATTTCACAGGTACATCATTCTGATCAAAAAGTCTTTCTAAAGGAATCAAGCCTTTCAAAATCTGGTTGCTTTTAAGGACCAACATATGATGATCCGCAATTTTTTCTCGGAAGGTTTCAGGATCTTCCCCCTCTTGCATGATCCACATCGGGTCATTTTGATTCTCTTGGTCTGGATGAGTTTCGAAGAACTCACCCACTGCTGCAAGAAGTTTCTTAATTTGTTCGTCATCTTCAAAGACCTGCCAGTGTCGAATATTGTCTGGTATAGAGGGTTTGTATCTGATTTCAATGTGATACTTCAATTTGAAAGCCGTGGGAGGAGAGAAGGTTGAAGCTGCCCTTGCCAATGCATCAGCATGTAAGTTCTCTACGTGAGGGATAAAATGGACATTTATGGATGAGAAAAAGTTTTCCATGAGATCCCAAGCACAATTTCGGTATGTTCTTAGTCTGGGATGCTTGGCTAGGTACTATCGGTTTATTTGTTTGACTATTAACTCTGCATCACCATATACCTCCAAGTTACTTATATTGAGATTTTTGGCAGCCTCTAATCCTAAGATCAACGCTTCATATTCGCATATGTTGTTAGTGTAATCTATGTCCCACTGCAGTCTGTAGGAGAAAGGAACAATGAATTTACCTTCGGGAGCCACTAAAAGCACTCCTGCACCCGCCCCTTCAGAAGATAAAGCACCATCAAAATACATTTTCCAGACTCCGGTGTTACACAGATCCTCTGTCATGTGACTTGACTCTTCTCGCTTTATGTCGATTTCCTCAGGACAACCATCCAAACCATCATCAAAAGACAAGATGCAATTTCCCAGATCTTGGTATGCGATGTAAATAGGGAAATTATTTGGGTTTTGAGGGTCACTCACTGTATATGCTAATCTTGTTTCTCTGTACAACCGAGTGAACTGACCACCGAACACAGGGATTGTGGAAAACGTCATGTCCAATTGAAGAGAACCCCCCAACTTGGCTCCCCATGACCTAGATAACAACATGCCATACTTAGGGGGAATATCTACGATAACCACATCCATCAGGATACTCTTAACCGGGACCTGCACCAGGGTAACTACCAGATATTTTATCAACCCCATACACTTAACCCTTCTTGAGTCAAAAGAGTACAAATTTCCATAAGGTCTTGTGATCTGGAGACTCAACTTGTCCATTATAATCTTAGGCATAACGTTATGGGAAGATTCAGAGTCTAACATACAATTATGCAGCAACTGATCATACACATTCAGAGTGATATAAAAGGGAGAAATGGTGTCTTTGGCCCCTTCGAAATGGGGGCCAAAGGTGATGTTAGGTTTGCCATCTTCCAAGTTTATAACATCAGACTGGCTTTCTAGCTCAGAGACACCTATCTCTTTGGTAATTTGTTTCCGATAAATGGGGTTTTTCGCTAATTCTACCAAAGGGATTGGTATCTTAATTTTATTTATCTCATTTTCAAAACTGAAAGCTCCGCTCACCTTATCTATTTCTTTGGTTGAGACTTCTGAATTCTTCCTTTCTGACTTATTTGTCTAGATCGCTTTATCACTCATGGTCCTAGTTGAAGACGTAACTTTATTTACTGGTTCGGTTTCTTGTGTTTGAGTTTCAACTTTTTCCACCTCGGACTCCTGAGTGCTTACTACTTTAGTTTTGTTGTTGGGTAATAAGGTCTCTTCCGAAGGAGGCTCATAAGCTTGACCTCTTTGAAGGATTTTCTTGGGTTGAGTTGTTGAGGTGGGCTTACTCTTAGATCTTAAGTTGTACTTTGGTTGAAACTCAGCCATTATCATCTCAGCTTCTGGTTGAGATCCAGAGAGATCAGTGTGATCACCCTCTTCACTCTCATTCTATGGTTGTTGCGTGTTTAGATATTGTTCATAGTCTTCTCGAGTCAAATATGGTTGAGTGAAGTCATCACCGAAGTTCTTGACATCGTTATCCGAATCTCTGAAGTCTTGAAAATCATTCGCTCCTATAAAATTTTCATTTTTTAAGGGAGCTTGTATTTTTTTATCTTCATTTTTTATTTGTCTTTGTTGGTTCAGAGGGTTGGGGTTCCTCTTGAACTCCTTTTTTGGGAAAGAGTCATCTTTGGCTTGTTCGAGCTCCATTATGAATATTTTATTTGACAGTTCTTTGATTACTCTGGCCATATTGTCCACCCTATCCTCTGCGGATCTATTAGACCCTGAAGGACCTGCCTATTCTGTAAAGTGTTTGATATCTCAGTTTCCGGTTTCTAATTTAGCTTTAAGCTTACCCGAAGCCATCATATTAGACTCTATTTCTACCACATCGTCCTGCATACGGTTTATGGTGGCTCCCCTTCTTTCTCGCAGAAGGAGTGCAAAATCCAGCTCGAAAGGTCCGGCGAAAGTCACTTTGGCCGCAGGTTGGGACGGTTTAACCTCGGTTGGGATATTATTATACAGTTTGTTGAATCTTTGAATAAATTCCATGACTGTTTTTGAGTTCTTTTTCCTTAGAGACTTAAATTTGGTTAAATAATATAGATGGTCTTTTCTCTCACCCCATTTTCTGAGGAAAGCATCTTCCAAAGCGTCATAAGATAAGATAGATGCTGCAGGTAAGCTCTGAAACCAATTTCAGACCTGGCCTTCGAAGGTTTGTACAAGAAGTATCGAGTATACGTCCTCATGTTCTATACCCAGGATATCGGTGAATTGATCAAAGAAATTAGTATGTTCAACCGCTGTCAGATCCCCTTCCCCGGTAAACTTCGATAGATTTTTTATGTAATTCTCGGGAAGGTCGTGTAGAGGGACGGGTAATACTAAGGGCGCATATCTGGCTGCAACTTTCGCAAAAACTCTGGGATGGGGGGCAAGCCCTTGGCCTCCCGCTCCCCCTAGAGGGGATCCTCCCCCTCCTCCTCTGATAAACCCTCCACCTTCTCCTACAAACCCTCCACCTCCACCTCTGGCAGCTGCCATTGTTATTTGGGGAAAGTTATAAAGGGGGTTTTGGAAAATAAAAAGTTACGCTTTGTTTTCTTCGCGAAGAGGAAAATCTGAAGAGGAAAGATAAGGGACGCGAGGACTCGGTTCCTTGGATTTGCAAGAGGCGAAATCAGGAGAACCAACGGGTGTGTAAATCGAGTGTGTAACACACTCTTCAGACTTTGGAGAGGTCGAGAAATTCAACTGAAGGAAAGATGGTATGTCAAAATCCGACGAACCTTCAAGAGGGCCTTTTCCTTTATGTATTAAGGGGATTGTTGGACAAATCTCACTCCTAACCTCGAAGCAGCTTGACGTTGAATCTTTAGCATCAAAGAGAGGACTGAGTGAATTTGAGGGTTCAGAAGGACTCGTAGTCTTCAGTGATGGGGTTTTAAGTTTGTAAACTACAGCGGTTGGCTTAAAAGAGCCTCCCGCCTTTAGAATTTTTTCGGGATTGGTAACGGGCGTAATCTGCTTACCATCCGGGTTTTGTCTGGTATTCCTTCAGCTGGATGCCAGTTTATTACTTGTGGAGTCGCCAAGTGAAAGATTAAAATCCTTAAAAGGTGTGTACTCTTTGTTCACTATCAAAGGGTAACACTTTCAATGAAAAACAAATGTCGTTTTCCGAGGGAAAAAGATTTCGTAACTTCGGTCCACGACAACGGCACCAGAAAGATGTTGTTCCTGAATCTGTACTTAAGGCTTAGAAGTACAATGTCAAGGCATCCGAAAGTGGGTAAAAGATGGAGAAGAGAGAAACGTCAACCTTTGGCAAAGGAAACTAAGGAAGATTTCTACGTTGGCATTGTCTAGCTTCCAACTGTTCCTGGATAGTTATATCTTGTTCAATGGCTGCCCATGAACGCTCAAGTTCGACCCGATTAGTAGTAGTTTTAAGAATTGTGTAGAAAAGGTTTAAGGCAATGTGTGTTTGGTCCGATAGTCCGGGTTCGATATTAGGCTGTGTTGGTACAGGGACAGTCATGGAGTAACAGTAAAAGTGGAAAAAACTTCAGAGTGAGATTAAGTGTTGTCTCAATTTGGTCGTATAAAAGAGAATTTACGGTTTTAGGAATAAAATAGGGATGCAAATCAAATTCTCTTTCCCTTAATTGTATTATATTTTAATAAAATGTATGAGATGGGAGAAAAACATTTAGCTGTCTATAGTGTAAGGCTCCTGTCAGAGGGAAATATCACGTATAAACAGAAGAGGAAAAATGTAAGGAAGTAACCGATGTAACAAAGAATATATGTAGAATTCTGAAAATGTTGACTGGTCTTACACCCGTTGATAGCTGGTACAGAGGAAAAATAGTAAACAATTGCAGAAAACAAAAATTCATTCACTATAGTAGTGGTCGTACTAAATTATAATGAAGCACATCAGTTAAGAATATGAAATGAAATGAAATATGAGATACAAGGAAGCAAACTTGTAACACAGTCGTGACGGAATTGAGAATCTTCAGATCTGCTTGTATTAACTCTCAAATGTAAAAAAATCTGTTACAAACGACACAAAAAGGTCTAGCCTTGTTTATTTCTTTCTGTGGTATATTTATACAATTTTACAAGTAAGATAGAATCTCAAAAGTCACAAATTTTGGTTATGACAGGGAGGAGAGAAATCGCTCCATTTCCTCTTCTCTGTCTTCACTTGGTGCCGGATGTTTGTCCTCGCATGAGCTCTGTATAGGCGACACACCTTTCAACCAGTTGAGATATTAGCCGCGACGGTTCTTCTTGATAGATGGCTTCAAAGAAGTAACATTCTCGAGCTAACTGCTGCAGCCTGTCTTCCATCTATCCATCTATAATGTTGATGGCACATAATTGCGCGTTGGGTTTAATCATGCATTTATCTACTTGGACTATGTCCACCGTAGTCATCTGAGAAATATCAGCTAAATGTCTCTCTTCCTTTTCCTTCAGGTCAAGTGAGATCCTTTCCACATTCATTTGCATCAACATCTCGGCATTACCTCCGCTGTCAATACCCAGCAGATCACCGTCTATATAATTAAAGCCCTCCTCTAAGGAATCGGTTATCTTCTTGGCTTGCTGCTTGCCTTCAGCGATGTTATACTCCCATTCCTTTAACATAATGTTTCCTCTGGTTTGCTCTGGAATGGTGAACCTGGGAGTACCTGCCGAAACCATATTGTTTGTGGCTATCACAGCCTCCTGGAAGGCGACTCGAGCCGCTTCGGCATCCCTTTCTCTAGTAGATAGGTTCTCGGAAACCTGATTTACCAACAGAAAGTTGTCCCTGATCGCTTCTACCTTGGCGAGCAAACTTTGCTGCGCCGCAGAGACTCTGCTCCGAATCTTGATCGCCTGGGATTTGAACATCCTGATGTCTATCATTCTGTTCTCGGCGATATCCACCCTAGCCTGCAGCCGTTCTATCAAATCCTTCTACTGGCTCGCTTGCATCTGACCATCCTGGACCACCAGCTATGCTTGCTCAAGCTTAGTTTTGAGCATCTCTATCTTATTCTTATCGGCCAACCTGGCTTGCTCTATTCCTACGCTCGCCTGGTCTTTAGCAGTTTCTGTTGTTGTGGCCAATTTGGCTTCAAGGGTCCTAATGAGGCGATTCTTTCTTTTAAGTTAGTTTTTTAGGAGCCCGAAGTAGAACAAAAAGAGTAAACATTTTTACGAAAGGTAGGACTTGTTTCGAGAGTAGAATAATCATCACTGCTCGCGTGATAAAGCTTCAGAGATCTCGATGTCTCAGAGGGAAAAATGAAAACCATTTTTTATTTATTTAAAGAATTAAAAATGAAATTTGTGATGGGCTAGAAAAACAAGGGAGGCTCCAACATAGGCTCCAACTAGGGATCCCGCCTTCCTATGAGGCAGGAAGAACAGTAGACCACATGCCAATATTGGGTAAATGGAGTCAAAAGCTCAATCAGGAAAAAATGTTCCCGAGAAAAGAGGATCGAAGGAGGAAAAAGACTTCGTTCTTTACCTTGAATTTTTTTTTCAAAATCAGATACTCTTTTTAAACATAGTTGTAGTCTCTTTCACAATTTTCTTTTTCCCGCTACTAAATTCAGGTATGTTTTAAAAAAATCGAAACAGTCCTAGGAGACCCAACAGATCTTGTGGCTCTCGGCTTGCATCAAAAGAATGAGATTATATATTTTTAATTGGGGAGTCCCGTCTGAATTTGGGATGTGGATCAGGTCTTAAAAAGCATTGGTTACCAGAGTAGAGTGATATTCATGTATAACAGCCTTACAGATATCTCAGACATTGCTTCACTGCCAACGAGCCTGTTCAGTACCCTGGTGAAGTTATCTGGCCCCTTTTTACTGAATTTCCTTTCACCACTTCGGAATATATTTATGCATTTAAATGCTGAGACGAGGGCAATCATTTCTGAATTTCCTTTCATCGTCTCTTGGACTAGGTGGGGGCAATCATTTCTGAATTTCCTTTCACCACCTGTCTTATAATTTACTTTTTAGAGCGCGAAGATGGGGACAATCAGTTTGTATTAGGGCTGACATATGTGTGATATTTTTCATTATAGGTTTGTCAACTTACTTTGATTACTCGGTACCAACCTTCCCTTGACCTTCAAAACACATAGTCTGATTTCCCCGCTCTTTTTCCTGATCGGGACCAGGTTCGCTACCCAGTCTGAGTATCTCAGAGGTACGATTATTTTCGCATCTAAAAGTTTCTTAACTTCTTTTTCGATCACAGGTAACAAAATGGGGTTAATCTGTCTAATATTTTGCCTAAACGGTTTGACCCCAGGCTTCAAGGGTATCTTGTGATCAATTATGGAAGTGTCATACGTTCTTAGCTCATCATAATACCAGGCGAAAACATCTTTGTACTATCTGAGTAGGTCTTTGTACTTATCTTTTACTTCGAGGGGGAGGAACTTGGATATTTTTACTACCCTGGATTCTTTTTCAGTTCCTATATCACAGTCCTCCACTTCTTCTGGTTGGGGCTGCAAAGTGGATTTCACAGGTACGTCGTTCTGATCAAAAAGTCTTTCTAAAAGAATCAAGCCTTTCAGAATCTGGTTGCTTTTAAGGACCAGCATACGATGATCCACAATTTTTTCTCGGAAGGTTTCAGGATCTTCCCCCTCTTGCATGATCCACATCGGGTCATTTTGATTCTCTTGGTCTGGATGAGTTTTGAAGAACTCACCCACTGCTGCAAGAAATTTCTTAATTTGTTCATCATCTTCAAAGACCTGCCAGTGTCGGATATTGTCTGGTATAGAGGGTTTGTATTTGATTTCAGTGTGATACTTCAATTTGAAATTCGTGGGAGGAGAGAAGGTTGAATATGCCTTTGCCAATGCATCATCATGTAAGTTCTCTACGCAAGGGATAAAATGGACATTTACGGACAAGAAATTTTTTTCCATGAGATCCCAAGCACAATTTCAGTATGTTCTTAATCTGGGATGCTTGGCTAGGTACTGTAGATTTATTTGTTTGACTATTAACTCTGCATCACCATATACCTCCAAGTTACTTATATTGAGATTTTTGGCAGCCTCTAATCCTAAGATCAATGCTTCATATTCTCATACGTTGTTAGTGCAATCTATGTCCCACTGTAGTCTGTAGGAGAAAGGAACAATGAATTTACTTTCGGGAGCCACTAAAAGCACTCCTGCACCCGCCCCTTCAGAAGATAAAGCACCATCAAAATACATTTTCCAGACTCTGGTGTTACACAGATCCTCTGTCATGTGACTTGAATCTTCTCGCTTTATGTCGATTTCCTCAGGACAACCATCCAAACCATCATCAAAAGACAAGATGCAATTTCCCAGATCTTGGTCTGCGATGTAAATAGGGAAGTTAATTGGGTTTTGAGGGTCACTCACTGTATATGATAATCTTGTTTCTCTGTACAACTGAGTGAACTGACCACCGAACATAGGGATTGTGGCAAACGTCATGTCCAATTGAAGAGAACCCCCCAACTTGGCTCCCCATGACCTAGATAACAACATGCCATACTTAGGGGGAATATCTGCGATAACAACATCCATCAGGATACTCTTAACTGGGACCTGCGCCAGGGTAACTACAAGATATTTTATCATCCCCATACACTTAACCCTTCTTGAGTCAAAAGAGTACAAATTTCCATAAGGTCTTGTGATCTGGAGACCCAACTTGTCCATTATAATCTTAGGCATAACGTTATGGGAAGCTTTGGAGTCTAACATAAAATTATGCAGCAGTTGATCATACACATTCAGAGTTATATAAAAGGGATAAATGGTGTCTTTGGCCCCTTAGAAATGGGGACCAAAGGTGATGTTAGGTTTGTCGTCTTCCAAGTTTATAACATCAGACTGGCTTTCTAGCTCAGAGACACCTATCGCTTTGGTAATTTATTTCTGATAAACAGGGTTTTTTCGCTAATTCTACCAAAGGGATTGGTATCTTAATTTTATTTATCTCATTTTCAAAACTGAAAGCTCCGCTCACCTTATCTGTTTCTTTGGTTGAGACTTCCGAATTCTTCCTTTCCGACTTATTTGTCTGGATCGCTTTATCACTCATGGTCCTAGTTGAAGACGTAACTTTATTTACTGGTTCGGTTTCTTGTGTTTGAGTTTCAACTTTTTCCACCTCGGACTCCTGAGTGCTTACTAATTTAGTTTTGTTGTTGGGTAATAAGATCTCTTCCGAAGGAGGCTCATAATCTTGACCTCTTTGAAGGATTTTCTTAGGTTGAGTCATTGAGGTGGGCTTACTCTTAGATCTTAAGTTGTACTTTGGTTGAAACTCAGCCATTATCATCTCAGCCGTTGGTTGAGATCCACAGAGATCAGTGTGATCACCCTCTTCACCCTCATTCGACGGTTGTTGCATGTTTAGAGATTTTTCATAGTATTCTCGAGTCAGATATGGTTGAGTGCAGTCATCACCGAAGTTTGTGACATCGTTATCCGGATCTCTGAAGTCTTCAAAATCATTCGCTCCTATAAAATTTTCATTTTTTAAGATATTTTTTGATCTTCATTTTTTATTTGTATATGTTGGTTCAGAGGGTTGGGGTTCCTCTTGAACTCCTTTTTTGGGAAAGAGTCAGCTTTGGCTTGTTTGAGCTCCATTCTGGATATTTTATTTAATAGTTCTTTGATTACTCTGGCCATATCGTCCACCCTATCCTCTGCGGATCTATTAGACCCTGAAGGACCTGCCTGTTCTCTAAAGCATTTGATCTCTCGGTTTATGGTTTCTAATTTAGCTTTAAGCTTACCCGAAGACATCATATTAGACTCTATTTCTACCGCATCGTCCTACATACGGTTTAGGGTGGCTCCCCTTCTTTCTCGCAAAAGGAGTGCAAAATCTGGCTCGAAAGCTCTGGTGAAAGTCACTTTGGCCGCAGGTTGGGACGGTTTAACCTCGGTTGGGATCTTATTATATAGTTTGTTGAATCTTTGAATAAATTCCATGACTGTTTCTGAGTTCTTTTTCCTTAGAGACCCAAATTCGGTTAAATAATATAGATGGTCTTTTCTCTCGCCCCATTGTCTGAGGAAAGCATCTTCCAAAGCATCATAAGACAAGATAGATGCTGCAGGTAAGCTCTGAAACCAAGTTCAGACCTGGGCTTTGAAGGTTTGGACAAGAAGTATCGAGTATACGTCCTCATGTTCTATACCCAGGATATCAGTGAATTGATTGAAGAAATTAATATGTTCAGCCGCTGTCAGATCCCCTTCCCCGATAAACTTCGATAGATTTTTTATGTAATTCTCAGGAAGGTCTTGTAGAGGGACGGGTAATACTAAGGGTTCATATCTGGCTGCAAATTTGGCGAAAACTCTGGGAGGGGGGGCAGGCCCTTGGCCTCCCGCTCCTCCTAGAGGGGCTCCTCCCCCTCCTCCTCTGATAAACCCTCCACCTCCTCCTACAAACCCTCCACCTCCACCTCTGGAAGCTGCCATTGTTATTTGGGGAAAGTTATAAAGGGGTTTTGGAAAATAAAAAGTGACTCTTTGTTTTCTTTGCGAGGAGGAAAATCTGAAGAGGAAAGATAAGGGATGCGAGGAATCAATTCCTCGGATTTGCAAGAGGCGAAATCAGGAGAACCAACGGGTGTGGAAACCGAGTGTGTAACACACTCTTCAGACTTTGGAGAGGTCAGGAAATTCAAATGAAGGAAATATGGTATGTCAAAAGACGACGAACCTTCAAGAGGGCCTTTTCCTTTATGTATTAAGGCGATTGTTGGAAAAATCTCACTCCTAACCTCGGAGCAGCTTGACGTTGAATATTTAGCATCAAAGAGAGGACTGAGAGAAGTTGAGGGTTCGAAAGGACTCTTAGTCTTCAGTGATGGGGTTTTAAGTTTGTAAACTGCAGCGGTTGGCTTAAAAGAGCCTCTTGCCTTTAGAATTTTTTCGGGATCGGTAACGGGCGTAATCTGCTTACCATCCCGGTTTTGTCTGGTATTCCTTCGACCGGATGCTAGTTTATTACTTGTGGAGTCACCAAGTGAAAGATTAAAAGCCTTAAAAGGTGTGTACTCTTTGTTCACTATCAAAGGGTAACACTTTCAATGAAAAACAAATGTCATTTTCCCAGGGAAAAAGATTTCGTAACTTCGGTCCCCGACAACAGCACGAGAAAGATGTTGATTCTGAGTCTATACTTAAGGCTTAGAAGTACAGTGTCAAGGCATCCGAAAGTGGGTAAAAGATGAAGAAGAGAGAAATGTCAACCTTCGGCAAAGGAAACTAAGGAAGATTTCTACGTTAGCGTTGTCTAGCTTCCAACTGTTCCTGGATAGTTATATCTTGTTCAATGGCTGCCCATGAACGTTCAAGTTCGACCCGATTAGTAGCAATTTTAAGAATTGTGTAGAAAAGGTTTTAGGCAATGTGTGTTTGGTCCGATAGTCCGTGTTCGATATTAGGCTGTGTTGGTACAGGGACAGTCATGGAGGAACAATAAAAGTGGAAAAAACTTCAGAGTGAGATTAAGTGTTGTCTCAATTTGGTCGTATAAAAGAGAATTTACGGTTTTAGGAATAAAATAGGGATGCAAATCAAAGGCTCTTTCCCGTAACTGTGTTATATTTTAATAAAAGGTATGAGATGGGAGAAAAACATTTAGCTTTCTATAGTGTAAGGCTCCTGTCAGAGGGAAATCTCACGTATAAACAGAAGAGGAAAAATGTAAGGAAGTAACTGATGTAACAGAGAATATATGTAGAATTTTGAAAATGTAGACTGGTCTTACACCCGCTGATAGCTGGTACAGAGGAAAAATAGTAAACAATTGCAGAAAACCAAAATTCATTCACAATAGTAGTGGTCGTACTAAATTATAACGAAGCACATCAGTTATAGTATCCGACCTGCGAGATCTCGAAGTAGAAGAAAAAGAGTAAACATTTTTACGAAAGGTAGGACTTGTTTCGAGAGTAGAATAATCATCGTTGCTCGTGTGATAAAGCTTCAGAGATCTCGATGTCTCAGAGGGAAAAATGAAAACCATTTTTATTTATTTAAAGCATTAAAAATGAAATTTGTGACGGGCTAGAAAAACAAGGGCGGCTCCAACAGGTCCAATTTATGAAACCATGCCTCGAGAGTGAATGGACACTATGGTCACCTAGTCCATGGCTAACCAAGCATGCAACATCTCAGGGAACTAAAAAATGTTGCTCCATTAGGATTTTATGCCTCGAGGAGGAATTGCCAAGAGTCCCCGAAATGGTTTGGGATGCGACTTGCAACTGGGCATAAAATGAAAACCAAGACTTGGATTGAGGAACCGTCATCTCTGTTGTATTCCTAGCATAGGATTTTAGCTAGAGCACCCCTCACTCCCAGTTCCAACCCCTCGAAAGTTGTTTTTTTTATCGATTTCGATAAATAGTTCTTTTCTCTGTAAGAAGTAATGCAACATTTGGATTTAGGGGTCCAATTTACGAAACCATGCCTCAGGAGCAGATGGACAATGTGGTCACCTAGTCCATGGCTAAACAAGCATGCAACTTCTCATGGAACTAAAAAATGCTGCTCTGTTAGGTGTTTATGCCCTAAGGAGCAATTGGCCAAGAGTCCCCAAAATGGTTTGGGATGCGACTTGTAACTGGGAATAAAACAAAAATCGAGACTCAGATTGAGGAATCGTCGACTTTGATGGATTACTAGGATAGGATTTCAGCTAGACCACCCCTCACTCTTGGGTTCCATGCCTCAGAAGTTTCTTTACTCAGTTTGAAGCAATGCAATATTTGGATTATGGGGTCCAATATATGAAACCATGCCTCAGGAGTGGATGGATAATTTGGTCACCTATTCCATACCTAAAACATCTTGCAACATCTCACAGAACTCAAAACTGTTTCTCCATTAGTCTTTTATGCCCTGAGCGAGAATTGGCCAAGAGCCCCTGAAATGGTTTGGGATGCGACTTGAAATTGGGCATAAAATGAAAACTGAGACTTGGATTGAGGAACCATCATCGTTGTTGGATTACTAGCATAGGATTTTATTTAGAGAACCCCTCACTCTCGGTTCCAACTTCTGAAAAGTTGTTTTTTTCATCGATTTCGATAACTAGTTCTTTGCTCAGTAGGAAACAATGCAACATTTGGATTTAGGGGTCCAATTTACGAACCCATGCCTCGAGAGAGGATGGACACTATGGTCACCTAGTCCATGGCTAAACAAGCATGCAACATCTCATGGAACTAAAAAATGATGCTTCGTTAGGATTTTATGCCCTGATGAGGAATTGTCAAGAGTCCCCAAAATGGTTTGGGATGCAACTTTCAACTGGGAATAAAACAAAAGCTGAGATTCAGATCGAGGAACCGCCGTCTTTGTTGGCTTCCTAGCATAATATTTTAGATAGAGAACCCCTCACTCCTGGTTCACACCCATCACTCCCGATTCACTCTTGGTTCATGATTGGATTCTAGTTTCCCTATACGTTTGTTTTGAGGCTGCATGTATTATTTTCCAAGAGGTTGGGAGAATGTTGGGAGAAATAAGAGGAAACTCACTTATTTTTGAGAAAATGGACACAACACTCCCTATTGTAGGGGAAAGATAGTATAAGAAGTAGCATTTACCAGATAGAGGGGGGATAAAAGTAGTCTTTGACCACTTCCAGAATGGGATCATCCTTTTTAAGTAGGACAAGGACTAAAATATCTTCAGGGGAATTTTATATATTTTCATCAAGGACATGGACAATTCTGATGTAGACAATTTTGCATGGAGACATTTCTCCCGAACCCCTTCATGAAAGATTGTGAATCTATGGTGCATGCACAAATATATGAGATGTGGGTTTATGATAATATTTTGAATTTTCCAATAACATTCTCCATTGACCTTTTGTAAACCATTCCATTTGGTGTTTGTTCCACTAAGTGTAAAGAACAATGTTGGAGAATTATAAGACGTAAGTTAGGTATGAGCTATTGGTTACCTCTTTATTACCTTTTATTTTAATGGTATCCATATTTTGTATTGATCAAATGAGGAATTAACCCAGAGCTGATGCCATTAGACACAAACTCAATCATAAGTCCAACTAAGGAGAAAAAATAACACACGCTAATTAATATAGGAGTCAAGCATGCGAACAAACCTTCTCACAAAGAAACGATAGTTGATGATGGAATCCAACATTGCAGAATCGATGCGCGAAGGGGCTGAGTTTTGGAAGGTGGGAAAGTTACGTTGACAACCTACTTAACGAACTAACGCCCTGGTGCAAGTTACCTCACCAAGCAGTGGGAAACCCTCCAAGGAGTCCGAGTGAGTCTAGCCAACGTCGATCCCAGGTACAAGACCACCTTCCCTGTGTTATCACCTTGTGTAGGAATTCTAAAAGATTATGGCCTCTATGGTACCACCTACTATACCAAATTAGATGGGGGAAAATTGACAGTCGACAACAAGACCAACAAAGCAGGGTTGATTACTCTGAGGGCCCCAATGCAACCTCATGATTGATCCTTGTGTTAGAAGGGCTTCCCAAATTAAGTGATATAACAACTGGATTTCACTCCCTAACTCAAGGCTTTATGTTTTTTTAGCATCTTTGGAAAGTTATTCTCACAATCATATTCCAAATCTCTACACCTAAGCTAAGATGGGTTTGAAGAGTCCTAGAAATTTTTTTAGATAAATTTTAATTAGCACTTGATTTTAGGCTGTTGTCACTGAAAGGAGTGGTCATGAAATTGATGGCGTTTTGACTCGACTCTTTAAACCATCCAAGAGGAAAATGAAATGCAAGAATTTCAAATTCGATGAAAACTAGATATGGGAAGGAGCAATAGGTTTTAAGAAAAGAAATAATTTCTTGATATATTACTATGTGTGCAGTGCTGCTAAGAAAAAAATAGAGGCACAAAATAAATATCCATATCCATGTCATAGATAAAAATGCCACAGGAAAAAAATAGAGGCGTAACCATTGAAGATGCCACAAAAAGTTACTTGTCAACAAAAGGGTCACAAGGTGGTGAGCTACATGATCTCAATGGGACAAGGTAGGCATACCCATACTCGTTGAGATAACTCATGATATAAATAGTGAGACAATGAAGAAGTCTCGAATACAACATCATGCAAGAAACATGGCCGAAATATATTAATATTAATAAGTACATATGAAATGATGCACCCATGTTGAAGGAAGGGGGTGGAAGAGACCTCAGAAGCCTTGATAAACAAGAATGGGGCTTCAAACCCCCACATGTATATTCTATCAAAATATGTGAACTGCAACTATCTATAAGTTTTGGTGCATATGCAAATGCACTTTCTTTCTTCAACACACTTGATTTAGTGTCATTTTTATCGTGCATGCATTATTTTCTTTACTTCTTTCGTACACACAGGAAATTAAAAAAAATTGCCTTATTTTCTTTAGTTCTTTCTTCCATAGATGAGTCATTTTTCCTTAGATTTCAAATTTCTTATTCTTCCACAGTTAAGTAAAAAATGAGCCTTTGCCAATTTGGCTGAACCTGGCTCATGTGGAATTCTTCTTTTGAAACTAAGCATGGCTACCTTTGTTCATTGTTTTGTAGGTTAGTGTCATCTCCTTTACTACCTAGCTAGCATGGTTTGTAGCAGGCAAGATTGGTTCATACTCCAAGTCTTGTATCCCTTCTTCCATGGATGAGTTTGAGCTTGCTCTTCAGTTTGGCATATCTGTCATGGTTATAGATTCTCCTTGTGCTTTGGGCCTTGCAACACCCACTGCACTCATGGTGGGCACTGGAGTAGGTTCCACACAAGGTGTGCTTATCAAAGGGGGAAAGACACTTGAGAGTGCACATAAAGTAAGTGATATATTGGAAAAATACCTTTGCGTTGTTTGAATATGAACTAGGTTTCTAGAGTTAGAGAAGTACTTCTCTGAGTCTGATTATGTTCATCTTTTAAAAGAAAAGGTTCATTGATGAATGGAGATTTTTTTGTCCACAGGTGGACTGCATTATATTTGATAAGATGATGACACTCACTATTGGAAAACCTATTGTGCTTAACACTAAGCTTATGAAAAACATGGTTCTGCATGACTTCTATGAAATTTGTGCTGCAGCAGAGGTAGGTCATGCAACTTTATTTTTGATTACCTAATTTGTTTAAGTTGGGATCAATTAATTTTTGGGTGGCCTATGTGATTGACATCATTTTTGTTATTGGTCTTGTAGTGGTAGTATAGGGGTTGTTTGGATGCACATTGATGCATTCGTGTATATCCAACTATTACAAACATAATACCGATTGATCTTTACCTAAATTTATCTTCACAATCATTCTGCAGTTTTGGTTATGTTCATAGTTAAAGGATTATATGTCTTGTTATCTAACTTGAGTATTGGGTTATGCTCTAGGAAAAAACTGAGCATACTTTGGCAATGGATATGGTTGAGTATGCCAAATTTTGAGAGGAGGAAATTCAGAGGAAAGCAGGTTGCCTGACGCATAGGATTTTGTGTCTATAATTGGCCATGGTGTTAAGGCTAGAGTGCACAACAAGAATATTCTTGTAGGTAATGTTCTTTACAAATAAAAAAAACAACATCTAGGGAACCTTTGTCACCAATATCTCTACCACCAAATTTTCATTTAAATCACTTACCGAGGATTTTGGTGGCATTTCTCAATCTAGGGCACCTCTGTCACTCGAACTAGGGCTCCTATGTCTCCAATTTAGCAGCCCCATCTCTCCTTTGTCTCCAATGTAGCATCTTTGGCTCTGCTCGATTTGGATAGAATGTGGTGATGTGAGAATATAGGGCTCCAATGTCGTGGCTTCGTCTCTGCTCTACAAAGAATGTGGTGAGGTGATTAGATAGGTAAGGTTGCGGGTGGGAGGTGAGGCTGTGAGTAGGAGGTGAGGGTGCGAGATGGATATGAGGTTGCGAGCGGGAGGTAAGGCTGGGAGCAGGAGGTGAGGATGCAAGCGGGAGGTAAGGGTGTGAGAAGGAGGTGAGGGTGCGAGCAGGAGGTGAGGGTGCGAGTAGGAGGTGAGGGTGCGAGCAGGAGGTGAGGGTGCGAGTAGGAGGTGAGGGTGCGAGCGGAAGAGTTAACAATGGATTGGTTTTTTTTAAATTTTGGATATATGTGAGCACGAGAGATAACAATGGATTGTTTTTTTTTTGGATATATATTATATATTATATTATATATAATATATAAATTATATTATATAATACAACATTAATATACAACAATGTAATTAATGTTAGTTATACAACTATATAATTATACATCCTAGGCTCATCAACTCTTCCCATCACTACATCCTAGGCTCCTAAGTCCTTCCCAATCCAACTAAATGGTGTGATATAAGCATTGAGATTTTCTCAAAGAATAAAAAAGTATACCTAAGCCAAGTTTAACCCCACTTTGTCATCAACAAATTGTCAAATTCTTCCTTAGAATAATTAGTAACATTTGGGGCCATCCATAATGTGTACCCTATAGAACTCTCTCCCCCATCATCATATGGCCACCCAAGAATACATGTGGGCCACAAGATCCCAATATTTTCACTACCATGGTCACCATATCTCACATCTCCTTAGACTAGATCACACCGATAGGGATGGTACCATCAACCTTTTTCATCCCTCACTCACAACATGAGCCTTGATCAATTCCTCCAAGGTCCTACCCCCTCCTAGTTGGGGCCAATTATCTCCCACCTATTCAAAGAAGGAAAAACCAATCATGAAAAATATGTCTAATAGTGCCAACTATAGACATTTTCCCTAAATGTCAAAACACTCCCCATCAAGATACCAAAATCTAGTGATCCTCCTTAATAAAATCTAGTGATACCAAAATCTAGTGATCCTCCTTAGCACACATAAAGGGGTTTTGAAGTAGCTTGAATAACCCATACCATGCAAGATGAGTCCCCACTTATGGTTTCACAACTGTTGGCCCTTGACCTCGCGTAGTCCACACTGCTTAACGTAATGAAGATTCCTCACTTCAGGAGGCATCAAGAAGTGAACATGTGCATCAAGTTGTTGTTGTCCTGCTATCATGGAGGATACTTATGGTTGAACCTCCGCATCACAGTGGATCCGAATTTGATCAATTGGATCAAAGGGATTAGCATGCAAGGCCCTAACCCACAAGATTTCTACCCCAGAAAGACCGCAGATCGTGCTCTCGTCGAGAGAATAAAGGATGCTTACGATAATGTAGAGAAGGGAACATGAGACTACAAGGTAGCCTCTATCCAGAGTGACACAATGCGCCTTTCCTGTCATCTTATCGCAGGCAAGATAGTTTGCAAGAACGGACCGACCCAAGTAACTGGATTCGCAGTCAACCTCGCAGGGAAGTGCATGGAGGGACTACAGATGAATTGGGAGAAGTACCTTGTAAACCATCTAGAACTAGATTGTAGGGAAATGTAGGATCAATGATACAGATTCCACATTAGTTGGCTTCTTATCCTAATCTATTTCATCGCATGGGAGATGCCAAAAGGTGCAACCTTCCCAGACATCGAGCCCTTTGAACCTCTAGCCACAAATTTCAGTACGTTGTGGTACTCCAACGATATGAACAAGCAATGGCAATCAAATTTCATCTTCCACATGTATTATAACCAGTTGAAGGTAGCTATACAGGCCACACCTCGCATAACCCCAAACACACTTCACAAGTTTAGACCCTTCATGAAATTCAGCACAGATCGCCATTTCATCTATATCACCACGCATGCTGATGAGCATAAAGAAAAACTATAGTCATACTACAATTTAACGGAGGATGACTTGGAGGAGATTACCAAGGAATGGGCAATGGACCTCCTTGTTCCAGTGGACCCCACAGAGATGTTCGATGTTGATAGCCCCAAAACTACATCGGATACAACCGAACCTAGCAAGATAGAGAAGATCAAAGAGGTCCACGATTTAGACAGTGCATCCGTGAAGGCCGCGTCCATCTGAGTAGAGCAAGGAGGTGATGGCATAGAAGTCGAACATAAGAAAGGTGAGTTTACACCGCCAAGAGAGGAGGAGGATCCCTCGAAGAGAAGGAAGGTTTCCTCTCTGAAACCTTCCTCAAGGAAGAAAATGAAAGCAACCAGGACTAAATTTGAGACCACCCTCACCTTAGACGACTTCGACTTCATCGTCACAACACTAAATGATGTTTCGCTGAAGATAGCAGAGAAGCAAGAAGCTAAGCAGGAGGAGGTATTCAGTCAGATTAAGGATGAGCTTCAAGGAGTGCAGTAGGCACTATAGTCCAGCCATGCAGTATCCACTGCGCCCCTATCAGTAGAAACACCAGAAGTAGATGATGCACCATCTCAATTACATCGCATCGCTGATACAGTTGACGCTCGCCCTCGGTAAGCTCAAGAAGAGACAACACAAGCCACCCAGGCTTTAGCACAAGTACAGAAAGACCTTGAGGACCAAAGAAGTGACACAAAAAAGGAAAATATTTCTCTACAAGAGAAATGGGATGAAGAAAAAGAAGAGCTACACCAAAGCAAGGAACAGTTGCTTGCCAAACAACTTGAAGTTAAGGAAAGGGTCAATAGAGCACTTCGCTATGTGAAAGTCGTCGAAGTGCAGACTGAAGAACAAGTTCCATAGCAGGTGGCACAACTGGAAGAAGTAATCCAGAAGCTACAACAATGCATCGCCAACTTAGAGCTCCACGCAATATCTAAAACCCCACAAGAGATAAAGAACCAAAGAGAAGCAGCTTCCCGTAGCACAGTTGACAGACTAAAAGATCTTGCCTTGGAGTGAAATAAGCTTAGTAACCGTAGCACCCAGACCTATGAAAATCTCATTGAAAATCCAGAATTGCAGACACTGGAGTCGCAGCTCCAAGAAGTGAAGAAGAATGTGGATACGCTACAGGCATAGCTGAAGGCCTTGTTAGCTGTAGAAAGGATGAAGATATCTCCAGAACAATGTACAAATCAGTAGCAGATCCATATGATTCAAAGCAAAGTGATGGAAGTTACTCAACGACTTCAACCTATGAAAGACAAGGCATGTATGTTGTTTATATAGGTCGAGAGCCAAGGAGTAGAGCTAGAACAAGTCGTCCTCATAGTAGAATAATGCCTAGAAGGGAAAGTGAACAACGTAGTGATACAGGAGTTCATCGAATAAGAGGTCACAACAAAGCAACAAGTCAAAGCATCTCGATCCAAGCTCGAGGCGTTCGAGGCAAAACTGCTCATACCTAAGTGACTTGGGATGAGTCACAGGTGAGTGTTGGGGGCCTGTTGGCCCTTGACCAAGTTTTGGGAGTTTCTTGGTCATGTTGACCCATTTTGGGACTTCGATAGCCTGTCGAAAGAGGAGTGCAAGTCGAAGTGGAGATCACAGGATCTCAACCCCCTTTTGAGTTTTTGGGAATATGTAACAGGAATGGGATGTTGGCCCATGGGTTTACCCATGTTTAGACCTATTTTGTAATATATAAATAGATGCCTAGGCTAGATAGAAGTAGTATTTAATCTATGTGATGTAGGCTAAGTGCCAAGAGTTGAATATGTGTGATCAAGGCTTTCTGCATTCGGTGTAAGACTTGCAGAGCTGAGTGCAAGTCCCTGTGAGAAACTGTAGAAGGCTTTGTGTTGTAACAAAAGGAAGAAGGATCTAGCCAGTTGCGCAGATATTTTGTCCTGTGCGGAGTAAGGGTTTCAAGGCTCTGTGCTTGTAACCGATTGACCAAAGACAATAAAGAAGAAGAGTTGGTGGACGTAGCCCCAGATTGGGGGTGAACCACGTAAACCTTGTGTGATTTGATTCGTGCTTTGTCTTGATGTATTTACATATTATATGCGAAATGCTCTAATATGTTTAGATAGATCTATTCATGCTTGGTGCTTATTACATGTGAGAATGTTAGATCTGATCTAGATATTCATGCTTAGTACTTGATATGCTCATTCTGATCCATTTGTATATGCTAAGTGCTTGAATACTGTAGATTAGTGTGAATACTGCAAAGCTTTGTCTTATAAGCGAAGTGGTTATTGACTGTATATTGAGAAACTAATGGTGCTAAGTGATTTATTAAGTAGTATAATAACAGATCCGTGTCCCAGATAAGGTTGCAGACACTTGAGTCCTACAACCAACCCTGCCTCTATCTCAATTGAGACTTCATCTGCTTCACAAGTGTTACCGAAAGGGCCGGTAGTTAGGGATTTGTTGGTGCGTTGTTGTAGTGTTGAACCCTGGGTCTGTCCCTGTGCCAACAACAACCACATCATTCCATAAATCCTTAAAATATCTCTCCCTCTAGTGATTATGCTCATTTACCAATCAAAATCAAAGGGAAAAACCACCATCAGTACTACACATATAATAGTTTATTTCTTGTGCCATCTACAAATATTTTTTCCTCATAAGTGTGCACATTGCACAATTTTCCATCCAACAATTGCACAGTGTCCTTGCTTGGGGATATTTACCTTCACACTACACAATGCACATCTATATCTTTATTATTTTCATGTCATGTCACTATTTGCATAGTAACTTCATGTAGTAAGCTAGTTGACCCCTTGTGTGACACGGGAAACTAAAGATGGAATAGTTGTGCACCTGTTTTTTTTTTTCCTCTAACCCTATATGAACTTACATAAACCCTAATGGTATTTTATAAGGGTCATAAAAGCCTAAATATAGGAAAATGAATGGACAAAACTAAAGAGGAGGTCAAGACCCTCTTACCTGGTGATCACTAAATTGAATTCTAAAAGTTGAGTTGGATTTGTTGGTTTTTTCTAAGGACTCACAAGAAATTTGTATCAAACGGGTATATGATAGGGTGTGATTCATCACATGTCATTGTCCCTTCGCTAGGAAAGGAGATTCATCATTGATCATTGATTTGGTAGTTTCTCACATGCTCAATGCCAACTCATCATCACACGATTGAAATTCATACACATTGATGGTTCATGTGTCTTAGTTCTACTTGAATACCATTGAAATTTGTTGATCCTATGATCCTATATTGATCCTATGTGTCCCATGATCATATATTGAAATTTGTTATGCAGTAGAGTATTGATCATGAGATTCCTACTATTTTTGCGCACAATACAAATGTCATTGATATAAATATTTCAAAAACTATTTCATAGATAACAAAGGAACATACAAAAAAATTCAATCAAGCTATCATGATTGGAAGATCGACAAGGGCTTCTTGAAGGAGAAAGAATTTGAAATCAC
>ML806733.1:143939-154943 GCA_009831015.1 Picea engelmannii
ATACTAATGGCATAAAATGTCCCACACAAAGACCAAATATCTGCTACATAAGTCTTTTGTCTTTTTTCAAGGACTATGTAATGAATCTAAATTATAAGAAGATTCAAATAGGACCTAAGAACCTTAATTTATTTCCTTAACCATGGGTGACATAACACTATCATTCAATAGTCAAATTGTTACATTTAATTGTCATGCATCATGTGTACTGAGGACTTGAGCCACCACAAAGGAAACATACAAAGAATATTTGTCTTATGAACAAGATATGGTACTATCCATTTTGAGGTTTGGAATTGATATTGTTATTATAGAATACACTACATTGAACCATAATATAATCCCTACACTCCTTGCAAACCATGTAACACCATTCAAATTAGACACAATATTCTTGTGACGAATTAACTATACTATCGACGAACTTTTTTCGTCAATAGTATAGCTAATTCATCACAAAATTATTTACATTCATCTCTCTTGCGATGATATAAATTGATGCTTGGATTCATTTCATATTTGGTTTATCAACTTGAAATTAAAATTTGATAATTTTCAAGCTAGTTGGACCTTGAGTCAAATACAAATATGAAATTTGGAATCATTAACATATCTACTAGAACATATGAAAAATAGGGTTTATGGTTTACATGATGATATGGTGATGGAAGAAAGTGGGTGTGTGAGTGAAATTTGAGTCCAGAAACCCTCCCATATCATTAAGGCATGAGAATATTCTATCCATCTCAAATTTCAATGCATGCAAATACAGTTTGAAAAAATTTCAATGTTGGCCCCATTCACATGTCACTGTTGCCCGCCTCTAGTATTTTTATGGTGTTGATTAAGAAATCAACGAAAAAGAAGGATTTTTCATCACAACTATGACACATATACATTGTATATACATTAATGTAGAACCTGAAATAAAAATGAAGAAAGACTGAAGAAAAATTAAAACTTGCGTCAACCAAATTGTGTGCTTTGACAAAAAATTAGGGTTTATGGTTTACATGATGAATTGATGATGGAATAAAATGGGTGTATGAGTCAAATTTGAGCCCGTAAACCCTCCCATATCGTTAAGTCATGCGAATAGTCTATCCATGTCAAATTTAATTGCATACAGAAACTGTTTGAAAAAATTTCAACATTGGCCCCATTCACAGGTCACTGTTGTCGATGTCTAGTCCTAGTGTAATTTTCGTTCCTTGTTTCTTCTTTTGTGTTCCTCATTCCTCGTTCCTTTTTCATTTTTCATTTTTCCTCATTCCTTCACCATTATTTAGTCCCCAAGATCCATTAATTTTGTACAAAACATACTAATGGCATAAAATGTCCCACACAAAGACCAAATATCCGCTACATAAGTCTTTTGTCTTTTTTCAAGGACTATGTAACGAATCTCAATTCTAAGAAGATTAAAATAGGACCAAAGAACCTTAAGTTCTTTCCTTAACCATGGGTGAAATAACACTATCATTCAATAGTCAAATTGTTGCATTTCATTGTCATGCATCATGTGTACTGAGGGCTTGAGCCACCACAAAGGAAACATACAAAGAATATTTTTCTTATGAACAAGATATGGTACTATCCATTTTGTGGTTTGGAATAGAGATTGTTATTATAGACTACACTACATTGCACCGTAATATAATCCCTACACTCCTTGCAAACCATGCAACACCATTCAAATTAGACACAATATTCTTGCGACGAATTAGCTATACTATCGACGAACTTTTTTCGTCGATAGTTTAGCTAATTCGTCACAAGATTATTTACATCCGTATCTCTTGCGAATATATCAAATGATTCTTGGATTCATTTCATATTTGGTTTATCAACTTGAAATTAAAATTTGATACTTTGCAAGCTAGTTGAAGCTCGAGTCAAATACAAATATGAAATTTGTAATCATTAACATATCTACTAGAACATATGAAAAATAGGGTTTATGGTTTACATGATGATATGATGATGGAAGAAAGTGGGTGTGTGATTTAAATTTGAGTCCAGAAACCCTCCCATATCGTTAAGTCATTTGAATAGTCTATCCATGTCAAATTTCAATGCATACAGATACAGTTTGAAAAAATTTCAACATTGGCCCCATTCACATGTCACTGTTGCCCACGTCTATTATTTTTATGGTGTTGATTAAGAAATAAAAAAAAAGAGGGATTTTTCATCAAAAATATGACACAAATACATTGTATATACATTAATGTAGAACTTGAAAGAAAAATGGAGAAAGACTGACGAAAACTTAAAACTTCCATCAACCAAATTGTGTACTTTGAAATAAAATTAGGGTTTATGGTTTACATGATGAATTGATGATGGAATAAAGTGGGTGTGAGTCAAATTTGAGCCCAAAAACCCTCCCATATCGTTAATACATGCGAATATTCTATCCATGTCAAATTCGAGTGCATACAAAAACTGTTTGAAAAAAATTCAACATTGGCCCCATTCACAGGTCACTGTTGTCAGTGTCTAGTCCTAGTACAATTTTCGTTCCTTGTTCCTCGTTCCTCGTTACTTGTTCCTTGTTCCTTATTCCTTGACCATGGTGTATTCCCCAAGATCCACTAATTTTTTACTAAACATACTAATGGCATAAAATGTCCCACACAAAGACCAAATATCTGCTACATAAGTCTTTTGCCTTTTTGAAGGACTAACGAATCTCAATTCTGAGAAGATTCAAATAGGATCTAACAATATTATGTTCTTTCCTTAACCATGGGTGACATAACACTATCATTCAATAGTCAAATTGTTACATTTCATTGTCATGCATCATGTGTATTGGGTGCTTGAGCCACCACAAAGGAAACATACAAAGAATATTTATCTTATGAACAAGATATATATGGTACTATCCATTTTGAGGTTTGGCATAGAGATTGTTCTTATAGACTACACTACATTGCACCATATTATAATCCCTACACTCCTTGAAAACCATGTAACACCATTCAAATTAGACACATTCTTGCGAAAAATTAGCTATACTATTGACGAACTTTTTTCGTCGATAGTATAGCTAATTCGTCACAAGATTATTTAAATTTGTATCTCTTGCGATGATATCAAATGATGCTTGAAATCATTTCATATTTGGTTTATCAACTTGAAATTAAAATTTGATACTTTCCAAGCTATTTGGAACTTGAGTCAAACACAAATATGAAATTTGGAATCATTAACATATCTACTAGAACATATGAAAAATATGGTTTATGGTTTACATGATGATATGATGATGGAAGAAAGTGGGTGTGTGAGTGAAAGTTGAGTCTAGAAACCCTCTCATATTGTTAAGGCATGTGAATAGTCTATTGATGCAGACCCCCCCCCCTCTCTTCTAAGGGTTGCGTGACTTCCGGATCTAGGATCGATCAAGAAACCAAGTCTGATTGACTCTTCAGTCTCTCAAGGACCTTCAATCAACTGAATAGGCCCCCTTTCCCCTAAGTCACAAGTTATATGGAACCCGCAGGATTCTCCGTAATTATTTTAAAGCCTCATAATATTTAGGCACTAGCTCTCCTGGTTAAGCCCTCTCCTTACGTGAACAAGGCTATGACCAATCACCTAATCGAAAGGCGCGTTACGATTTTGCATATCAGGTATTTGCATGTGAGTCACCTTGACTCTCCTGACTTCCGAAATTCCGATGAGAGCCTAGCACGTGCTAGCCCCTCTATTCTCCTTCACTAATATGAACTTTTGCTATGACTGTTCGCCTAACTCAAAAGGCATTTCGTCCACTTGATTGTTCTTCAAAAAACCGAACTTGTGAGTTCCAGTCGCCAGATCAACAGTCCACAATACACGCGATCCAATGATCTTGATCTCTTTTTCACGTATCGGGACTTCACGTTTCATGAATTTGGAAAATCGCTTACCTCCCCTCTCCCGATATCCGAACTCCCGATATCTCCTTTTATTTCAAAGGATTCAATAGCCTAGATCCCTCCTCAATCCGATGACTCAGATCAAATCATGATTTAGGAATTCATGAATTCCCAAAATGATTACATCTAGTTTCTCGAGTTGCTAACTCCCGATGAAACCATATCTACGGTTCATCTCTCTCCTTCGATCAACGACTGTGATCAAATCGCAATTTTGCGACTCGCGATTTCTTATAACTCTGCCTTTGACTTCTCTGAGTCCTGAGTCAGTGAAATCGTGATCTGTTGCCACATGTTCTCCTTGACGATGGACAACTCCGATGATTTCGGAACTTCGTAAGTCCGATTCTCCTGTACAATTTCGAATATTTAATGTTAGTTCAGTTTACCTTGGTCGAACGACTACGATATTTAAGCGCTTGGATCGAACGGTTGACATCCTTTATTTGCACTCTGATCGAATGACTGATATCTTTTCTCTAGCGCTCAGATAAAACGATTGAGATCTTTCTTCCTCTGCGCTTTCTCCTCGTTGTCTAGACATTGATCGGACGGTCCAGATCTCTCTCCCTGAGCTTACACTTTATTCTAACTTAGAAAATTGTTCAAAAGATTCAAAGGCTTCGACCTTTGTCCTTCCTGTGAGTTCGTTTATTTAGATCTCATCCACGCTTCTTGTAAAGTGTTATCCCTTCTGAGCTTGATCTCCTCAAATTTTGATCTCCCAAGTTCTTCTTGCTTTTACGTGAAATTCATCAAACTCAGATTTAAATATTTCTTGAAAAGAGTTCTTCTTGCCTTCCTGGCGTTCCTCTATTCCACTCCTTTGACTTCTTGTGGAGTCGCTTCAACACTGAGTTGAATTCTAGATCGGTGCACTCCTTGCAAAAAATTCTTACGCAAGATCAGGATTCTTGCAGACGACTGTGCACTCCTTGCAGCAGTCACTTTTCCCTACCTGCAAAGGAAATATTATGTTATTTCCTATGAGATTTACGAGTCGAAACATACCCTGTCAACGCACTCCTTTTGTACTGTGTGCACACCTTGCACCAGCTCAAGAATAAAAGCGATTTAAATTATTATGCAATCATTTCAATGATACATACACTCGTAGCAAGATTCATTCATTCTTGAAAAGATTACGACAACAACAGAGAAATTGCAAACAATATTCACACCATACATTGGATCAATTTTCCTCTGTTATCTTTATTCAAAAATCAAGAAAATGGTTACAGTAAAATTCAAACAACAATCACTGCTCTGAGATTCCTACTTGTTCATAGCTATCGTAATCCCTTTTGGGTGCACAAAACCTCTCTTTATACAAAATAAAAAAAACTAACTGCTACCTAATTGTAGTTACATCAAGACTAGGGTTAACTTCTCAGGTCATGCATGCTCATTCTGTCTACGCACGTGATCTTTCCTTTTATTGTTTTCTATCAGCTTCAAAATATTTGTCATGCTGGTTATTATTCAAGACTCTGGATTGGTCCTCAGGCACTAGGTTGTCCTTCCATGTGTACTTGCTGATGATGCTCCTGCATCATACTCCCCTGGGAAAAATTTCATGGACTCTTGTCCATGATCTCCTGCACTGACTTTCCATGCTTCTCGATATCAGCTTCACTCTCCCAACTAGCATCTTCTATTTGATGTCCCTTCCACTTGACCAGATACTCAAAGTAAGTCTTTCTTCAGGTCTTCTTACCAATCCTCTGATCAACGATCTTTCCCATCTATGGTTTCTATGCTATAGGCATTTGTTTCTCCCACTGAATCTTCTCTTGATCTGTTGATCCCTCTCTGTTATCCTTCCTGTAAGGATACAGGTCTGAGACGTTGAATATGGGTGATATGCCCACATCATCTGGAAGCTCGATCTCATAAGATTTTGCATCAAACTTCCTCAAGATCTTACATGGCCCTATCTTCTTCATCTTGAGCTTGTTATATGTCCCCCTTGGGAACCTCTCCTTCCGAAGATGTGCTAGAACCTGATATCCCATTTCAAATTGAAGTTCTCTACAATGTTGTTCAGCTCTGTGTTTGTACTCTTGGCTAGAATTCTACAACTACCCTCTGATCTGGCTATGGAGCTTCTGCATTTCTGGAGCAAAATATTCTGCTCCAGCGCTCATGATCTCACCATGTTCCAAATCTCCCAAATAAAATACTCCCATGGGTTGCATTCCATAAAATATTTGGAACGAGCTCCTCCCAGTGCTCCTATTTGGTGAGTCATTGTATGCAAACTCTGCTTGTGACATAATTTGATCCCACTGATTATGGTGCTCAGTGACCAGACTCCTCAATAAATTTCCCAAACTTTTGTTTACCACCTCAGTCCATCCATCTATCTGAGGGTGATAAGATGAGCTGAAGGAAAAATTTGTCCCTAAATTATTCCACAGTGTTATCCAAAAATGACCAACAAATGTCATGTCTCTATCCGAGACAATGCTTCTGGGTAGGCCGTGAAGTCTCAAAACTTCCTTAAAGAACAGATTCACAACATGTGTTGCATCACTAGTCTTCTGGCATGGGATAAAGTGTGTCATCTTTGAAAATCTATCCACCACCACAAATGTGGAATCACATCCTCTTTGCGTTCTTGGCTGTCCCAACACAAAATCCATGCTTTTTGCATACCAAGGCCTCTTTGGTATGGGCAATGGTTGATACAATCCAATGTTTTGTATTTTACCTTTTGCATGTTGGCAGATTCTACATCTGTTCATGAATTTTATCAAATATGTTCTCATACCTGGCCAATAATATGAACTACTCAACTATGCAAATGTTTTATCATGGACGAAATGTCTAGTCAATCCTCCACTATGTTTTTTCTTCAAAAGGTTATCCCTCATTGAGCATTTTGGTATGCATTATTGATTTCCTTTGAACATAAATACCTCTTGAATCATATACTCTATCCACTGGCTTCTATCTCTCAACACAGGATTCACACATGCTTCATATGCTTCCTTGAAATCTGGATCATCACTGTACATTCCCTCAAGGTGTTCGAACCCTAAGGTCTTCACCTGAAATTCCTGCAGAATCAAACATCTCCTGCTCAATGCATCAACAACTTTGTTAGCATTCCCAGCAATATGTTTTATGACAAAAGTAAAATTCTTCATAAACACAATCCACTTTGCATGCCTCTGATTCAATTTTTCCTATCATGTTATGAATTGCAAAGCTTGGTTATCACTATACAAGACAAATTCTTGTGGGACAAGGTAATGTCTCCATTTCTTCAGGGCTTGGATTATGGCATAAAACTCCTTGTCATAGGTGGAGTATTTTCTCTTAGTTTCATTCAGCTTCTCGTTGAAGTAAGCAATGGGTCTATTGTCCTGGCTCAAAACTCCTCCAATTGCAACTCCACTTGCATCACATCTCACCTAAAATGTCTTCTCAAAATTTGACAAGACCATAATTGGTCACTCTATTATTTTCTCCTTCATTATATTGAAGCTCTTCTCGGCCTCCTCTGTCCATTTAAAAGACTTGTGCCTTTTCTTTACTGTATCCATCATTGGTGAAAAACTTCCACTAAAATATCTGATGAACTTCCTATAGAACTTTGCTAATACATGGAAGATTTTTACCTCAAACATGCTCCTCGGTGATGACCATTCTTTGATTGCTTTCACCTTCTCCGGATCCGTATTCAGTTCATTCGAAGAGATCACAGAACCCAAGTAGATGAGTTTTGTCTTCATAAAAGATGACTTCTTTAGATTTATCAACAACTTCTCCCATTGTAGTCTCCACATCACTATTGTTAGGTGTCTCAAATGATCCTCCTTAGTCTTTCTAAATATCAATATATCATCTAGATATACAACCACGAACTTGCCAATGAAATATTTTAGTATTTCATTCATCAACCTCATACAAGTACTCGGGGCATTGGTTAAGACAAATGGCATAACAAGCTACTCATACAAACCTTCATTTGTCTTAAACGTTGTCTTCCATTCATCACCTTCCCTCATTCTGATTTGGTGATATCCACTTTTCAAATCTATCTTAGAAAATAAATTTTGCTCCACTTAAACAGTCCATCAAATCATCTATTCTTGGAAAAGGGAATCTATAACTAATAGTGATCTTGTTGATGGCGCTCGAGTCTGTACACATTCTCCATCCTCCATCTTTCTTTGGAATCAACACAGTTGGTACTACACATGGACTCAAGATCTCTCTACCAAACCCTTGTCTAAAAATTCCTGGACTTGGTTCTTTACCTCCTCATTCTCTCGAGGTGTGAGTATGTATGTTGCTTTGTTTGGAAGACTTTCTCCTGGTATCAAATTCATATGATGACTGATACTTCTGATGGGTGGAAATGAGTTAGGCAACTCATCCACCACTATGTCAGCAAAATTATCCAATATTTCCTAAACTTCTTCAGGAAAACCATCCATTGAGGTACTTGTAAGGATAACTCTGGGTTTCCTCACCACATGAAACTACATCTCTTGTTCTTTATTGAATTATTTCAGGAGTTCCTTCCCACTCATGAGAAGTATGCTTGTGTTGGCTTCCTCTTTCACTTTCTTCTCCTCTATTGGCAACAACATGTGTGTCCTACCATTCTTCTCCAAGGTTTATGTATTCTTCCTCCCATCGTGAATGACATTCCTGACAAACTTCCATGGTCTTCCCAACAAAACATGGCATACATCCATGGGAATTACATCACACACAATTTCATCTCTATATCCTCCTATCTTAAATTCAACCAAGCATTATTTAGTAACCATTACCTGGTGTCCTTTCTGCAGCCATGAGACTTTATAAGGCTCTGGGTGTGAATTTGTTTACAGCTCCAATTTCTCCACCATCTCCATGGATACTAAGTTGTCAGTGCTCCCACTGTCAATTATCACCTTGCATACTATGTCTTTAGTCTTGCAAGCTGTCCTAAAGAGACTATTTCTCTTCACTGGCCTTTTAACTTCTGCCTCTAGTTTTAAGAGAACCTTTCTCATCATCAGGGATGTTCCATCCTATGCTCCTTTTTCTTCGAAATTCCCTCTTTGTGCTTCCGAAATGTGAGCTTCTCCTCCTTCTTCATTCTTCTCGGGGCATTCCCAAGACATGTGCCCTGCCTTTCCACATGCATAACACCTTATTCCCCCTCTACCTCTTCCTCTAGAAGAGTTTCTTCCACCACCCTATCTTCCTCGAGAACTTCCTCCTCTTTCTGAGTGACTGTGGTTTTTCTCAGCCTCGTCCTTGGGATTATGCGCTTTGTCATGGGAAACTCCCTTGCCTTTGTTTGGGGCTGAGATTTTACCTCTATCTCGTTGGTTTTGTTTTCTAGCCAACTTCTCTTCTACCTTTAGTGCGAACTGATAATCATCCTTCACTGTCCTTATCGACATCATACGGAGCTCATCCTGGATTTCATACCTCAGGCCATTTATATACCTAGCAATTTTTTCTTCATCCCTCTCTCTTTTTCCATCTCTGATGTTCAGCTTGTAGAAATCCTTTGTGTATTCTTTAACTGTCATACCCTTTTGTCTCAGGTTCTGTAGCTTCCTGAATAGATTGATCTAATAATCTTTGGGCATGAATTTAGCCTTCAGCTTGGCTACCATTATGTCCCAATTCTTTATCTTCTGTTTGCCTCTACTTCTCCTCTCAACCTGAAGTTCATCCCACCACAGTGATACATGTCCTTTAAGCCTGGTGATAGCATGTCTCACCCTTTTCTTCTAAAACCCAAACTTGTGAGATCTGATCGCCAGATCAACGGTCCATAATCCTCACGATCCAACAGTCCTGATCTCTTTTTTGCGTATCGGGACTTTGTGTTTCGTGAAGTTGGAAAATTGCTCACCTCCTAACTTCCGATATCTCCTTTTCTTTGAAAGGATTCAACAGTCCAGATCCCTCCTCGATCCGACAACTCAGATCAAATCATGATTTCAGAATTCATGAATTCCCAAAACTCTTACCTCTGATTTCCTGATTTGTGAACTCCCGATGAAACCAGATCTACGGTTCAACTCTCTCCTTCGACCAACGACTGTGATCAAATCGCGATTTCGTGACTCGCGAGTTCTTATAACTCTGCCTTTGACTTCTCTAAATCCCTATTCAACAAAATGTTGATCTCTCACCATGTGTCCCCCTTGATGATGGACAACTTCGATGATTTCGGAACTTCGTAAGTCTTATTCTCCTATACACTTTCAAAGCTTTAATGTTAGTGAACTTTACCTTGGTCGGATGGCTATGACATTTAGGTGCTCAGATCGAATGGTTGAGATCCTTTCTTTGTGCTCTGATCGAACAACTGAGATATTTTCTCTAACGCTCATATCCAATGGTCGATATCTTTCCTCCTCTGGGCTTGCTCCTCGTTGTCTGGACGTTGATCAGACGGTCCAGATCTCTCTCCTTGAGCTTACACTTTCTTCTCACTTAGAATATTTTTCGAAAGATTCAAAGGCTTAGACCTTTGTCCTTCCTGCGAGTCTGTTTCTTTGGATCTCATCCACGCTTATTGTAAAGTGTTATCCCTTCTGAGCTTGATCTCATCAAAGGTTTCTATCTCCCAAGCTCTTCTTGATTTTCCGGGAAATTCGTCAAACTCAGATTTAGATATTTATTGAAAAGAATTCTTCTCGCCTTACTGACATTCCTCTGTTCCACTCCTTCGACTTCTTACGAGTCACTTCGACACTGAGTCGAATTCTAGATCGGTGCACTCCTTGCAACAGATTCTTACGCAAGATCAAGATTCTTGCAGACGAATGGTGTTGATTAAGAAATCAATGCAAAAGAGGGATTTTTCATCACAAATATGACATAGATACATTGTATATACATTAATGTAGAACTTGAAATAAAAATGAAGAAATACTGATGAAAACTTAAAACTTACATCAACCAAATTGTGTACCTTGAAAGAAAATTATGGTTTATGGTTTACATGATGAATTGATGATGGAAGAAAGTGGGTGTGTGAGTCAAATTTGAGTCCAGAAACCCTCCCATATCGTTAAGTCATGCGAATAGTCTATCCATGACAAATTTC
>ML806733.1:159605-182304 GCA_009831015.1 Picea engelmannii
GAGGAGTGCTAATTCCAGCCAATGCATTACACGATATCGTGGGAGTCAACTCTTCAGACGAAATTGCTTCTACGTTTTCATCTTGAGATGGTTCTTGTTCTTGTTCTTCTTCCTCTTCACAATCTATGTAGAATAATTTCTTCCCGCCACACTTACGTCCCTTACTGTACTTGCTGTCACAATTAAATATTAAACCTTTTGCTTTTATTTCCTCCAATTGTTGAGGTGTCAACATTGTAGGTTGAGGTGTTTAAATGCAAATACATATATGTACACAAATTATATATATATATATATATATATTATTTTATTTTGAATCTGGCGACTGTTACGTCATGTAATGCTT
The DNA here is from genome assembly GCA_009831015.1 of Picea engelmannii. Lineage (NCBI taxonomy): Eukaryota > Viridiplantae > Streptophyta > Pinopsida > Pinales > Pinaceae > Picea > Picea engelmannii. The sequence continues at coordinate 159,952 of ML806733.1, forward strand.
TAGATACCACCCATTGACAGGGGTGTTGAGGACTTCTCCATCTATATTTTCCAGTAGGAAGGAATTTTTCCCTTCTGGAGCCAAGACCCTGAATGGTCCATACCAGAGGTGGTCAAATTTACTATGCTTCACGGCTTCTTCCTTTCTTGCATCCCACCTTAGCACTAAATCACCTGGGAGGAATTCCCTGTCCTTTGCCTTGCGGTCGAATAATGCTTTCATATCATCTTGGTACTTCTCCATCTTTTCATCAACTTCAACTCTATGCTGTTGAACCTCAATCAACTGATTAATTCTCCTGGTTACATGATTGGGTTCTTCATTTTGATCCTGCCATAAATTCATCACTGGTAGCGCTAGGTTTATAGGTAGAACAGCATCTGTCCCATAGACCATTTGAAACAGCGAAATGATGATAGACCTTTTAGTGCTAATGCGGTTTCCCATAATGCATATTTTAAGTGCACATGCCAAGACCTTTTATTTTCATCCAATACTTTCTTGATTATGTTTACCAGGCTCTTGTTAGATGATTCGTCCAATCCGTTCCCCTGGGGTTAATATGCTATGGAATGGCCAAGAACGATGTTATACTTCTGACAGAAACTGATCATAGCCATAGATTTAAAGGCCTGGGCATTGTCGGTAACTATATTTCGGGGACAACCGAATCTTGACAAAATATTGTCCTCCAAGAAATCGATTACCACCGAGTTTGTTGTCGTTTTGGTTGGAATGGCTTCCACCCACTTAGTAAAATAATCTGTAGCTGTTAAGATCCACTTATGTTGAGCACTGGAATGGGGATTAATATCGCCTATGAAGTCTAGACCCCATTGTTGAAATGGGGCTTCAGCTTTGACTGGAACCAGAGGCAGTGCAGGGAGATTCTGTTTACCTGCGAAGAGTTGAAAAGGGTTGCAGGCACGCACTTTGGTATTGACGTCCGAAAAGAGTTTCGGCCGGTAGTACCCAGCCCTCAAGATCTTGTAAGCCGTAGCTCTCCATGCGTGATGCCCCCCACAGACTCCCTTATGAAATTCGTCTATAACCCACTGAGTTTCCGATTCAACTAAACAGACTAGCAAGAACCCGAGTGGATCCTTCCAATATAGCTGACTTTCGGCTATACAATATTTAACTGCATGGAGTTTTAAAGTTCTGCATTTAGACGGTGATAGTTCATTTGTGCATTTTAGGTTCAACAAGTAAAACACTATGTCTCTGTACCAACTCGATGATAAGAACTTCTCTTCGATCTGGTTTGGACTTGCTTCTTCATCCAGTTCATTTAGGTCTGGGTCTTCGTCGCTTCCCTGCAGGCAATTGATATCAAGAGCTCTGAAATTTGACTCAGCTAAGAGTTTGGCTAGGCCTTGCCCTTTTATCAATTTGATCGGTTTAACTTTAAGCTCGAATTCTTGGATTTTAGAGAGCCATCGCCCTCTTTTCCCATCACTGTCTGGCTGTACCAATATATCTTTCACAGAACTGGTAGGCATGTACACGATTATCTTTTAATGTAGTACATAAGTTCTGAATGTCTTTAATGCTTTTACCATTGCGTATGCCTGTTTTTCTATTATGTCATACTTCAGGTCTACGTCTCTAAGTCTCTTGATAAAAAATGCAATGGGTTGTTCGAATCCTTCTTCATTCTTTTGTAGGAGCACTGCGACGATAGTGTGTTCTGAGGCAAATGAGAAGATAAGAAAATCTTTCAGATAGTCTGGGCTTGCTAACACCGGTGCCTCGCTTATGACTTTTTTAATATGCGCGAACGATGCTCTGGCCTCGGTTGTCCAATTTACTCTGCTGTCTTTCTTCAACATCCCTGTGATCAATTTGACAATCTCAACGAAATTGGGAATAAACCTTCATAAAAAATTTATTCTTCCTAAGAAAGATTGAATCTCTTTTACATTTCTGGGAATACTTATAGTATATATTGCTTCAATCCTCTTAGGATCAATCTTGATCCCATCCCTAGATACGATATGGCCCAAAAGCTTACCTTCCCGCATAGCGAAATGTGATTTCTTTGGGTTCAAAGATATACCAAACCTGCGGCATTTTTCGAAGGTCTGTTTGAGATGCATCAAGTGTTCTTCATCAGTTTTAGAGAAAACCGTCAAATCATCGAGGTAAATGACTATGAACTTGTCCCTTTCTCCTACGAAAGCGATGTCCATAGCTCGTTGGAAAGTGGCCCCTGCATTCATCAAACCAAAAGGCATTTTGTCATACATGAACATACCCCACGGTGTGGTGAAAGCAGTTTTTTCCCTGTCTTGTTCATTCATGGCGATTTGGTTATAACCAGAGAACCCATCTATCATAGACATTCGGTTTGCTCCAATATCTTTTTCTAACACATGGTCCATTTTAGGCAGCGGATAATTATCCTTGAGAGACGACTTATTTAGGTTTCGGAAATCCACACACGGTCTGATTTCCCTGCTCTTTTTCCTGACCGGGACCAGGTTCGCTATCCAGTCTGAATATCTCAGAGGTACGATTATTTTCACGTCTAAAAGTTTCTTAACTTCTTTTTCGATCACAGGTAACAAAATGGGGTTAATCTATCTAAGCTTTTGACTAAACGGTTTGACCCCAGGCTTCAAGGGTATCTTGTGATCAATTATGGAAGTGTCATACGTTCTTAGCTCATAATAAGACCAGGCAAAAACATCTTTGTATTGTCTTAGTAGGTCTTTGTACTTATCTTTTACTTCGGGGGTGGAGGAACTTGGATATTTTTACTACCCTGGATTCTTTTTCAGTTCCTATATCACAGTCCTCCACTTCTTCTAGTTGGGGCTACAAAGTGTTTTTCATAGGTACGTCGTTCTGATCAAAAAATATTTCTAAAGGAATCAAGTCTTTCGGAATTTGGTTGCTTTTAAGGACCAGCATACGATGATCCGCAATTTTTTCTCGGAAGGTTTCAGGATCTTCCCCCTCTTGCATGATCCACATCGGGTCATTTTGATTCTCTTGGTCTGGATGAGTTTTGGAGAACTCACCCACTGCTGCAAGAAATTTCTTAATTTGTTCGTCATCTTCAAAGACCTGCCAATGTCGGATATTGTCTGGTATAGAGGGTTTGTATCTGATTTCAATGTGATACTTCAATTTGAAAGTTGTGGGAGGAGAGAAGGTTGAAGCTGCCTTTGCCAATGCATCAGGATGTAAGTTCTCTATGCGAGGGATAAAATGGACATTTACGGATGAGAATTTTTTTTCCATGAGATCCCAAGCACAATTTCGGTATGTTCTTTGTCTGGGATGCTTGGCTAGGTATTGTCGGTTTATTTGTTTGACTATTAACTCTGCATCACCATATACCTCCAAGTTACTTATATTGAGCTTTTTGGCAGCCTCTAATCCTAAGATCAATGCTTCATATTCGCATACGTTGTTAGTGTAATCTATGTCCCACTGTAGCCTGTAGGAGAAAGGAACAATGAATTTACCTTTGGGAGCCACTAAAAGAACTCCTACACCCGCCCCTTCAGAAGATAAAGCACCATCAAAATACATTTTCCAGACTCCGGTGTTACATAGATCCTCTGTCATGTGACTTGACTCTTCTCACTTTATGTCAATTTCCTCAGGACAACCATCCAAACCATCATCAAAAGACAAGATGCAATTTCCCAGATCTTGGTCTGCGATGTAAATAGGGAAATTATTTGGGTTTTGAGGGTCACTCACTGTATATGCTAATCTCGTTTCTCTGTACAACCGAGTGAACTGACCACCGAACACAGGGATTTTGGCAAACGTCATGATCAATTGAAGAGAACCCCCCCGCTTGGCTACCCATGACCTAGATAACAACATGCCATACGTAGGGGGAATATCTGCGATAACCACATCCATCAGGATACTCTTAACCGGGACCTGCGCTAGGGTAACTACCAGATATTTTATCATTCCCATACACTCAACCCTTCTCGAGTCAAAAGAGTACAGATTTCCATAAGGTCTTGTGATCTGGAGACCCAAATTGTCCATTATAATCTTACGCATAATGTTATGGGAAGCTTCAGAGTCTAACATACAATTATGCAGCAGCTGATCATACACATTCAGAGTGATATAAAAGGGAGCAATGGTGTCTTTGGCCCCTTAGAAATGGGGACCAAAGGTGATGTTAGGTTTGTCGTCTTCCAAGTTTATAACATCAGACTGGATTTCTAGCTCAGAGACACCTATCGCTTTGGTAATTTGTTTCCGATAAACGGGGTTTTTCGCTAATTCTACCAAAGGGATTGGTATCTTAATTTTATTTATCTCATTTTCAAAACTTAAAGCTCCGCTCACCTTGTCTGTTTCTTTGGTTGAGACTTCTGAATTCTTCCTTTCCGACTTATTTGTCTGGATCGCTTTATCACTCATGGTCCTAGTTGAAGACGTAACTTTATTTACTAGTTCGGTTTCTTGTGTTTGAGTTTCAACTTTTTCCACCTCGGACTCCTGAGTGCTTACTACTTTAGTTTTTGTGTTGGGTAATAAGGTCTCTTCCGAAGGAGGATCATAAGCTTGACCTCTTTAAAGGATTTTCTTGGGTTGAGACATTGAGGTGGGATTACTCTTAGATCTTAAGTTGTACTTTGGTTGAAACTCAGCCATTATCATCTCAGCTTCTGGTTGAGATCCACAGAGATCAGTGTGATCACCTTCTTCACCCTCATTCGACGGTTGTTGCGTGTTTAGAGATTTTTCATAGTCTTCTCGAGTCAAATATGGTTGAGTGCAGTCATCACCGAAGTTCGTGACATCATTATCCAAATCTCCAAAGTCTTGAAAATCATTCGCTCCTATAAAATTTTCATTTTTTAAGGGAGCTTGTATTTTTTGATCTTCATTTTTTATTTGTATTTATTGGTTCGGAGGGTTGGGGTTCCTCTTGAACTCCTTTTTTGGGAAAGGGTCAGCTTTGGCTTGTTCGAGCACCATTCTGGATATTTTATTTGACAGTTCTTTGATTACTCTGGCCATATCGCCCACCCTATCCTCTGCGGATCTATTAGACCCTGAAGGACCTACCTGTTCTCTAAAGCGTTTGATCTCTCGGTTTCTGGTTTCTAATTTAGCTTTAAGCTTACCCGACGCCATCATATTAGACTCTATTTATACCACATCATCCTGCATACGGTTTAGGGTGGGTCCCCTTCTTTCTCGCAAAAGGAGTGCAAAATTCGGCTCAAAAGCTCCGGCGAAAGTCACTTTGGCCGCGGGTTGGGATGGTTTAACCTCGGTTGGGATCTTATTATACAGTTTGTTGAATCTTTGAATAAATTCCATGATTGTTTCTGAGTTCTTTTTCCTTCGAGACCCAAATTCAGTTAAATAATATAGATGGTCTTTTCTCTCGCCCCATTGTCTGAGGAAAGCATCTTCCAAAGCATCATAAAACTAGATAGACGCTGCAGGTAAGCTATGAAACCAAGTTCGGACCTGGCCTTCGAAGGTTTGGAAAAGAAGTATCGAGTATATGTCCTCATGTTCTATACCCAGGATATCGGCGAATTGATCGAATAAATTAATATGTTCAGCCGGTGTCAGACCCCCTTCCCCGGTAAACTTCGGTAGATTTTTTATGTAATTCTCGGGAAGGTCGTGTAGAGGGACAGGTAATACTAAGGGCGCATATCTGGCTGCAACTTTCACGAAAACTCTGGGAGGGGGGGTAGGCCCTTGGCCTCTCACTCCTCCTAGAGGGGCTCCTCCCCCTCCTCCTCTGATAAACCCTCCACCTCCTCCTACAAACCCTCCACCTCCACCTCCGGCAACTACCATTGTTATTTGGGGAAAGCTATAAAGGGGGTTTTGGAAAATAAAAAGTGACTCTTTGTTTTCTTCGCGAAGAGGAAAATCTGAAGAGGAAAGATAAGGGACGCGAGGACTCGGTTCCTCAGATTTGCAAGAGGTGAAATCAGGAGAACCAATGGGTGTGGAAACCGAGTGTGTAACACACTCTTCAGACTTTGGAGAGGTCAGGAAATTCAACTGAAGGAAAGATGGTATGTCAAAATCCGACAAACCTTCAAGAGGGACTTTTCCTTTATGTATTAAGAGGATTGTTGGACAAATCTCACTCCTAACCTCGGAGCAGCTTGACATTGAATCTTTAGTATCAAAGAGAGGACTGAGTGAAGTTGAGGGTTCAGAAGGACTCTTAGTCTTCAGTGATGGGGTTTTAAGTTTGTAAACTGTAGCGGTTGTCTTAAAAGAGCCTCTCGCCTTTAGAATTTTTTCGGGATCAATAACAAGCATAATCTGCTTACCATCCAGGTTTTGTCTGGTATTCCTTCGACCGGATGCTAGTTTATTACTTGTGGAGTCGCCAAGTGAAATATTAAAAGCCTTAAAAGGTGTGTACTCTTTGTTCACTATCAAAGGGTAACACTTTCAATGAAAAACAAATGTCGTTTTCCGAGGGAAAAAGATTTCGTAACTTCGGTCCCCGACAACGGCGCCAGAAAGATGTTGTTCCTAAGTCTGTACTTAAGACTTAGAAGTACAGTGTCAAGGAATCCGAAAGTGGGTAAAATATGAAGAAGAGAGAAATGTCAACCTTCGGCAAAGGAAACTAAGGAAGATTTCTACATTGGCGTTGTCTAGCTTCCAACTGTTCCTGGATAGTTATATCTTGTTCAATGGCTGCCCATGAACGTTCAAGTTTGACCCGATTAGTAGCAGTTTTAAGAATTGTGTAGAAAAGGTTTAAGGCAATGTGCGTTTGGTCCGATAGTCCGGGTTCGATATTAGGCTGTGTTGGTACAGGGACAGTCATGGAGGAACAATAAAAGTGGAAAAAACTTCAGAGTGAGATTAAGTGTTGTCTCAATTTGGTCGTATAAAAGAGAATTTACGGTTTTAGGAATAAAATAGGGATGTAAATCAAAGGCTCTTTCCCGTAACTGTATTATATTTTAATAAAATGTATGAGATGGGAGAAAAACATTTAGCTGTCTATAGTGTAAGGATCCTGTCAGAGGGAATTCTCACGTATAAAAAAAAGAGGAAAAATGTAAGTAAGTAACCGATGTAACAGAGTATATATGTAGAATTTTGAAAATGCAAACTGGTCTTACACCCGCTGATAGCTGGTACAGAGGAAAAATAGTAAGCAATTGCAGAAAACCAAAATTCATTCGCTATAGTAGCGGTCGTACTAAATTATAATGAAGCACATCAGTTCAGAATATGAAATGAAATGAAATATGAGATACAAGGAAGCAAATTTGTAACACAGTCGTGACGGAATTGAGAATCTTCAGATCTTCTTGTATTAACTCTCAAATGTAAAAAACTCTGTTACAAACGACACAAAAAGGTCCAGCCTTGTTTATTTCTTTCTGTGGTATATTTATACAATTTTACAAGTAAGATAGAATCTCAAAAGTCACAAATTTCGGTTATGACAGGGAGGAGAGCAATCACTCTATTTCCTCTTCTCTGTCTTCACTTGGTGCCGGACGTTTGTCCTCGCGCGAGCTCTGTATAGGCGACACACCTTTCAACCAGTTGAGATATTAGCCGCGACGGTTCTGCTTGACAGCTGGCTTCAAAGAAGTAACATTCTTGGGCTAACTGTTGCAGCCTGTCTTCCATCTGTCCATCTATAATGTTGATGGCACATAATTGCGCGTTGGGTTTAATCATGCATTTATCTACTTGGACTATGTCCACCGTAGTCATTTGAGAAATATCAGCTGAATCTCTCTCTTCCTTTTCCTTCAGTTCAAGCAAGATCCTTTCCACATTCATTTGCATCAACATCTTGGCATTACCTCCGCTGTCAATACCCAGCAGATCGTCGTCTATAGAATTAAAGGCCTCCTCTAAGGAATCGGTTATCTTCTTGGCTTGCTGCTTGCGTTCGGTGATGTTATGCTCCCATTCCTTTAACAGAATGTTTCCTCTGGTTTGCTCTGGAATGGTGAACCTGGGAGTACCTGCCGAAACCCTGTTGTTCGTGGCTATCACATCCTCCGGGAAGGTGACCCGAGCCACTCCGGCATCCCTTTCTCTAGCAGATAGGTTCTTGGAAACCTGATTTACCAACAGAAATTTGTCCCTGATTGCTTCTACCTTGGCAAGCAAATTTCGCTGCGCCACAGAGACTCTGCTCCGAATATCGATCGCCTGGGATTTGAACATCCCGATGTCTATCATTCTGTTCTCGGTGATCTCCACCCTAGCCTGCAGCCGTTCGATCAAATCCCTCTACTGGCTCGCTTGCATCCGACCATCCTGGACCACCAGCTGTGCTTGCTCGAGCTTAGTTTTGAGCATCTCTATCTTGTTCTTATTAGCCAACCTGGCCTGCTCTATTCCTACGCTCGCCTGGTCTTTAGAAATTTCTATTGCTGTGGCCAATTTGGCTTCAAGGGTCCTAATGAGGCGATTCTTTCTTTTAAGTTGGTTTTTTAGGAGCCCGACCGAAAATTAATTTGCCGAGGCATATGCTCCTAGTGTCCCTGCTATCTCAGTGGCGAATTGCTCATTTTTCTTGTCTTTTCCATTAGTTATGACTTTATATTTCTTGGCAGTCGACTCTCCTTCTTGATAGAATTCCCTTTTCACTACTGCCTTTCTCTTTTTATCGAAGAAAAACTCATTCCGAGGGAGTTCTTCTACTATTATGGGCCTCAATTCTTCATTGAATATCCATCCCGCATCAATATTTCCTTGCGTCAACTGCAAAGGGGTGAATGATGTGATGGGTTCCCTGATCTACTTCGCAGATTTTCCCGGAGTAGTGACCGGACTCTGTTTCTTTGGCGGGTCGGGAGTCTTTATTTCTACTTCTGGACTCTGCTTCTTCGGTGGGTCCGGAGTCTTTTTCTCTGCTTCCAGACTCTTCGTTTGTTCCCCCTCGTCCTGGTGTTTTCCTTGGTCGGGAGTCGCATCCTTAGAGCCTTTGGCATCCTTCAGTTTTGTCTCCAAAGTACCTGGACCCTCACCTCGCAACACTGCGGAGAGACAGCTACGTCGATGTTCCTGGAACTCCAGAACATCGGCTCTTTCCTCGAGTGCCAAGGATTGTATCCTGGCTAGAATCTCCTCGTAGTACCTTGCTCCTCGAAAAATGTCATCCGAGGGTGAATTTTCATGCTCAAATCTCTTGAGCCCGCAATTTACCAAATGGTTCCTCACGACCCTCTCCGGATCGTGCTTCTTGTATTCGATGGAGACCAAATTTAGGTCTTCCAGGGCTGCAGCCTCAGCTTTGGCATGCCCGAAATCTAACAAAGAATAAGAATTCAAACGAATAGGAAACGATGGCCATACCTTCTTCAAGTACCCTTTAAGTTCTTTGCTTACACCTCCAATTACCATTTGTCGGGAAACCTCGCGACAAGCCAGCTTGTCAGGAATGAACAATGGCAGCGCATGTGGCGGAACAAAAGCCCTGAAAAATCTGAGGTAGGAAAATTCAGCTTCTACATACCAGTCTGCGATGCTGCTCAGAATTGTCACTATGCTTTCCGAGATCCGGGGTGGCGTGTGACCAAAAATGGCGACATGCAGGGGCACCATCACCTAGTTAAAAATTTCGTACGCAAAATTTTATGCTTTCTTTTCCCATAATTTTGCATGATATACATGTATGGGTTCGTCTTCGGCCGGATTCCAACCCCAGCTCAGTAATGGAAATGGTGTCATAGAACAAATTGCGTCCATAATGTATGCAGACATGAAGAATGACGACGCCTTCCCATTCTCCTTGTGCTCCCGATACTCTGTGACCCGATTGGTCAAGCTATCCGAAAGCATCTTTGCCCAATTAAAAGAACAACCTTCTGCGACCCGAAACATTAGAGGCACCCACGCAAGGAAAAAATGCGATGTGTCATCTTTCCCATATAACCGACATGTCATCATGGCCACATATTTATACTGCGGTTCTAACGAAGCGATTGAATAAATGCCGTGGGTATCAGCTCTGAACTTCGTTGTGTTTGAAACCCAATCCTTTATCAAACTAGAGATGGTTTTATCATAGTATACGCATTCCTTCTCCTTGAATTCTTCCAAGAACTCAGCGCCATATGTGTGGTCGGACGTCGTGGGTAGCTTATACATGGTTTGTAGATGCTCTAGCCTGAAAGTCCCGATGGTGACTCTCTGCTCGTTCATGATAGTCCTGGTCGGTATGTCCACATGATCCAACGCCCATCGGACCATGTCATAATATGGAAGCAACCGTGGCCTGGCTGCTACTCTGTGCATTCCGGATTGGATGACTATTTTGTACTTGGTGGTTATATCATCTCGTTCGTTGTCATCGGAGTCGTCGGAATAATCCACCAATTCTGATTGTAGAATATCTGAAACATATCTGAAACATTGTCTGAGCCTTGTCCTGAAACCTCAACATTCGCCTTTGCTGCTTTCCACGGAGCCATGGATGAAGCTTGCGTTTTAGCTCTTCTGCGATAGAACTGCGTATACATACAAAATTCAGTTTACTTAGAAGTGATGAGCTCTGCGTGCTATGAAAATGCATTTGTTATAATGAAATGCAGCTCTTTCATATACTCAAAAAACTCGGTACCTTTCAGAACAAGTCTGTCAAATCACATTTGGAAATAAATTCTGCCATAAAAATCCGATCTTATACATCAATTTACCCTATTTCCTCATTAATGTCATAAATTTTGGCGGTTGTAAAATTTCAGTTGGCGCATGGGGGAAAAAGACTACCTCGTAAATCGTGCAGACATCAAAGCGCGGGATATTCATTGAATTAGCTTAATTAATCCGATTTTACTACTGTTAAAAATGTTTTGGTACTCGTTATATCAGGGATTTTACTTAAACATTTTGAGTCTCTAACACCCGAGACTGTGAAGATCGATTTTGGTTAATAAAAGGTAGTCGTGATTTGGGGCTTGATTAATTTTATAATTATTATAATCGTCGAGATCGCGATAACATGACTTAATTAAAGGGAAGATAATCTTGGATTAAGTGGTTAATTAATCACATTATAACTGCATCGTGATCTCGCGAGTCAGGGTTTAGACGATGTAACTTTCGAAAAAGATAGCGCCGAGTGGCGAAACGCCGAGAATTTTTTGTTTTGTTTTATTTTTATTTTTTTAACCATAGTTTAGCTTTTACCCTTAACCTTGACATGAGTTACTCCAATAAGGACCTCGTGTTCTTGGCTATCGGGGCTGTGACAATAAAATTTTGAGTTTGGCGAACACCGAGGCGCGAAACCTCGACGACGCTTAATCATGAGTTAGGGAAAACTTTACCCTTGTTACTGTCTTGAGTGGAAAGTTAAAATGATTTTGCCGTTTCGTGACTCGGGACGTGTGAATTACATGAGTTATAGTATCCGACTTGCGAGATCTTGAAGTAGAACAAAAAAAGTAAACATTTTTACGAAAGGTAGGACTTGTTTCGAGAGTAGAATAATCATCGTTGCTCGCGTGATAAAGCTTCAGAGATCTCGATGTCTCATACGGAAAAATGAAAACCATTTTTTATTTATTTAAAGCATTAAAAATGAAATTTGTGACGGGCTAGAAAAACAAGGGCAGCTCCAACATAGGCTCCAACTAGGGATCCCGCCTTCCTGTGAGGCGGGAAGAACAGTAGACCACATGCCAATATTGGGTAAATGGAGTCAAAATCTCAATCAGGCGAAAAGGTTCCCGAGAAAAGAGGATCGAAGGGGGAAAAAGACTTTGTTCTTTACCTTGAAAAGTTTTTTCAAAATCATATACTCTTTTTAAACATAGCTGTAGTCCCTTTCACAATTTTCCCTTTCCCGCTACTAAATTTAGGTATGTTTTAAAAAAATCAAAACAGTTCTAGGAGACCCAACAGATCTTGTGGCTCTCGGCTTGCATCAAAAGAATGAGATTATATGTTTTTAATTAGGGAGTCCCGTCTGAATTTGGGATGTGGATCAGGTCTTAAAAAGCATTGGTTACCATAGTAGAGTGATATTCATGTATAATAGCCTTACATATATCTCATACATTGCTTCACTGCTAGCGAGCATGTTCAGTACCCTGGTGAAGTTAGCTGGCCCCTTTTTATAGAATTTCCTTTCACCACTTCGGAATATATTTATGCATTTAAATGCTGAGACGAGGGCAATCATTTATGAATTTCCCTTCGTAATGAAATGGAAAGATGGTGACTTGTTAAAAGTTAAACCCGAAGATAGAAAGGATGCCAGGTAGGGATTTATTGACTGAAAATACAGAAGTCAAACAATTCGAGACTGACTCTTGTAGATATTTTCGGGGATAATTTACTTTGACTGATTGTTTTTAGATTGAGTGAATTGTTTAAATTATTTTAAAATTTTCAAAGATTATCAAGCCAAGAAACAATTATGTTATCTATCTTTTCAGCTAATATTGCAGTTTGAATGGCGTTACCTCAGTTTTCTTTAACAGCCCTTTATAACATATCTTTTGAGAAATCTCATCTTTACCTTTTCATTTTACTTTCTTTGCGCAATATGAAATTACTCTTGGTATCACCTGTTTATGCCGATTTTTTTTCTAACACCGACTTTCAGTTTAGTCCTCCTACTTGTTTCGTATGCAGCTAGAATCCTGTAAAAGACAAATACGAATCTTATCCGAAATGTGTTGAAGACTTATGAACAAAAGAAAAAAAGAAAATCAAAAAGCAATGTTTAAATGCAAATACATATATGTACACAAATTATATATATATATATATATATATATATATATATATATATATATATATATATATATATTTGAATCTGGCGACTGTTACGTCATGTAATTCTTTAAATACCGCCCGTTGACAGGGGCATTGAGGACTTCTCCGTCTATATTTTCCAGTAGGAAGGAATTTTTCCCTTCTAGAGCCGAGACCCTGAATGGTCCATACCAGAGGTGGTCAAATTTACTATGCTTCGCAGCTTCTTCCTTTCTTGCATCCCACCTTAGCACTAAATCACCCAGGAGGAATTCCCTGTCCTTTTCCTTGCGGTCGAACAATGCTTTCATATCATCTTGGTACTTCTGCATATTTTCATCAACTTCAACTCTATGTTGTTGAACCTCAATCAGCTGATTAATTCTCCTGGCTACATGATTGGGTTCTTCGTTTTGATAGACCTTTTAGTGCTAATGTGGTTTTCCCATAATGCGTATTTTAAGTGCACATGCCAAGACCTTTTATTTTCATCCAATACTTTCTTGATTATGTTTAGCGGTCTCTTGTTAGATGATTCGGCCAATCCGTTCCCCTGGGGGTAATATGCTATGGAATGGCCAAGAACGATGTTATACTTCTGACAGAAACTGATCATAGCCATAGATTTAAAGGCGTGGGCATTGTCGGTAACTATCTTTCAGGGACAACCGAATCTTGACAAAATATTGTCTTCCAAGAAATCGATTACCACCGAGTTTATTGCCCTTTTGGTTGGAATAGCTTCTACCCACTTAGTAAAATAATCTGTAGCTGTTAATATCCACTTATGTTGAGCACTGGAATGGGGATTAATCACACCTATGAAGTCTAGACCCCATTGTTGAAATGGGGCTTCAGATTTGACTGGAACTAGAGGCAGTACAGGGAGCTTCTGTTTACCTGCAAATAGTTGACAAGGGTTTCAGGCACGCACTTTGGTATTGAAGTCCGAAAAGAGTTTCGGCTAGTAGTACCCAGCCCTCAAGATATTGTAAGTCGTAGCTCTCCATGCGTGATGCCCCCCACAGACTCCCTTATGAAATTCATCTATAACCCGCTAAGTTTCTGATTCAACTAAACAGACTAGCAGGAACCCGAGTGGATCCTTCCAATATAGCTAACTTTCGACTATACAATATTTAACTGCATGGAGTTTTAAAGTTTTTCATTTAGACGGTGATAGTTCATTTGGGCATTTTAGGTTCAACAAGTAAAACACTATGTCTCTGTACCAGCCCGATGATAAGAAATTCTCTTCGATCTGGTTTGGACTTGCTTCTTCATCCAGTTCATTTAGGTCTGGGTCTTCGTCACTTCCCTGCAGGCAATTGATATCAAGAGCTCTGAAATTTGACTCAGCTAAGAGTTTGGCTAGGCCTTGCCCTTTTATCAATTTGGTCAGTTTAACTTCTAGATCAAATTCTTGGATTTTAGCGAGCAATCGCCCTCTTTTTCCATCACTGTCTGGTTGTACCAATATATCTTTCACAGAACTGGTAGGCACGTACGCGGTTATCTTTTAATGTAGTACATAAGTTATGAATGTCTTTAATGCTTTTACCATTGCGTACGCCTATTTTTCTATTATGTCATACTTTAGTTCTATGTCTCTAAGGCTCTTGCTAAAAAACGCGATGGGTTGTTCAAATCCTTCTTCAGTCTTTTGTAGGAGCATCGCGGCGATAGTGTGTTCTGAGGCAAATGAGAAGATAAGAAAATCTTTCAGATAGTCTGGGCTTGCTAACATCGGTGCCTCGCTTATGACTTTTTTAATATGCGCGAACGATGCTCTGGCCTCGGTTGTCCAATTTAATCCACTGTCTTTCTTCAACATCCCTGTGATCAATTTGACAATCTCAACGAAATTGGGAATAAACCTTCGTAAAAAATTTATTCTTCCTAAGAAAGATTGAATCTCTTTTACATTTCTGGGAATACTTATAGTATCTATTGCTTCAATCCTCTTAGGATCAATCCTGATCCCATCCCTAGATACGATATGGCTCAAAATCTTACCTTCCCGCATAGCGAAATGTGATTTCTTTGGGTTCAAAGATAGACCAAACCTGCAGCATTTTTCAAAGGTCTGTTTGAGATGCATAAAGTGTTCTTCATCAGTTTTAGAGAAAACCGTCAAATTGTCGAGGTAAATGACTACGAACTTGTCCCTTTCTCCTACGAAAGTGATGTCCATAGATCACTGGAAAGTGTCCCCTGCATTCATCAAACCAAAAGGCATTTTGTCATACATGAACGTACCCCAGGGTGTGGTGAAAGCAGTTTTTTCCCTGTCTTGTTCATTCATGGCGATTTGGTTATAACCAAAGAACCCATTTAATAGACATTCGGTTTGCTCCAACAAATTTTTCTAAAACATGGTCCATTTTAGGCAGCGGATAATTATCCTTGAGAGACGACTTATTTAAGTTTCATAAATCCACACACAGTCTGATTTCCCCGCTCTTTTTGCTGACCGGGACCAAGTTCGCTACCTAGTCTAAGTATCTCAGAGGTACGGTTATTTTCGCGTCTAAAAGTTTCTTAACTTCTTTTTCGATCAAAGGTAACAAAATGGGGTTAATCTGTCTAAGCTTTTGCCTAAACGGTTTGACCCCGGGCTTCAAGGGTATCTTGTGATCAATTATGGAAGTGTCATACATTCTTAGCTCATCATAAGACCAGGTGAAAACATCTTTGTACTGTCTGAGTAGGTCTTTGTACTTATCTTTTACTTCGGGGGGGAGGAACTTGGATATTTTTACTACCTTGGATTCTTTTTCAGTTCCTATATCACAGTCCTCCACTTCTTCTAGTTGGGGCTGCAAAGTGGATTTCACAGGTACGTTGTTCTGATCAAAAAGTCCTTCTAAAGGAATCAAGCCTTTCGGAATTTGGTTGCTTTTAAGGACCAGCATACGATGATCCACAATTTTTTCTCGGAAGGTTTCAGGATATTCCCCCTCTTGCATGATCCACATTGGGTCATTTTGATTCTCTTGGTCTGGATGAGTTTTGGAGAACTCACCCACTGCTGCAAGAAATTTCTTAATTTTTTCGTCATCTTCAAAGACCTGCCAGTGTTGGATATTGTCTGGTATAGAGGGTTTGTATCTTATTTCAATGTGATACTTCAATTTGAAAGTCATGGGAGGAGAGAAGGTTGAAGCTGCCTTTGCCAATGCATCAGCATGTAAGTTCTCTGTGCGAGGGATAAAATGGACATTTACGGATGAGAAAAAGTTTTCTATGAGATCCCAATCACAATTTCGGTATGTTCTTAGTCTGGGATGCTTGGCTAGGTACAGTCGGTTTATTTGTTTGACTATTAACTCTGCATCACCATATACCTCCAAGTTACTTATATTGAGCTTTTTGGCAGCATCTAATCCTAAGATCATTGCTTCATATTCGCATATGTTGTTAGTGTAATCTATGTCCCACTGCAGTCTGTAGGAGAAAGGAACAATGAATTTACCTTCGGGAGCCACTAAAAGCACTCCTGCACGCGCCCCTTCAGAAGATAAAGCACCATCAAAATACATTTTCCAGACTCCGGTGTTACACAGATCCTCTGTCATGTGACTTGACTCTTCTCGCTTTATGTCGATTTCCTCAGGACAACCATCCAAACCATCATCAAAAGACAAGATGCAATTTCCCAGATCTTGATCTGCGATGTAAATAGGGAAATTATTTGGGTTTTGAGGGTCATTCATTGTATATGCTAATCTCGTTTCTCTGTACAACCGAGTGAACTGGCCACCGAACACAGGGATTGTGGCAAACATCATGTCCAATTGAAGAGAACTCCCCAACTTGGCTCCCCATGACCTAGATAACAACATGCCATACTTAGGGGGAATATCTGTGATAACCACATCCATCAGGATACTCTTAACTGGGACTTGCGCCAGGGTAACTACTAGATCTTTTATCATCCCCATACACTTAACCCTTCTCGAGTCAAAAGAGTACAGATTTCCATAAGGTCTTGTGATCTGGAGACCCAACTTGTCCATTATAATCTTAGGCATAACGTTATGGGAAGCTTCGGAGTCTAACATACAATTATGCAGCAGCTGATCATACACATTCAGAGTGATATAAAAGGGAGCAATGGTGTCTTTGGCCCCTTCGAAATGGGGACCAAAGATGATGTTAGGTTTGTTGTCTTCCAAGTTTATAACATCAAACTGGCTTTCTATCTCAGAGACACCTATCGCTTTGGTAATTTGTTTCCGATAAACAAGGTTTTTCGCTAATTCTACCAAAGGGATTGGTATCTTAATAATATTTATCTCATTTTCAAAACTGAAAGCTCCTCTCACCTTGTCTGTTTCTTTGGTTGAGACTTCTGAATTCTTCCTTTCCGACTTATTTGTCTGGATCGCTTTATAACTCATGGTCCTAGTTGAAGACGTAACTTTATTTACTGGTTCAGTTTCTTGTGTTTGAGTTTCAACTTTTTCCACCTCGGACTCCTGAGTGCTTACTACTTTAGTTTTGTTGTTGGGTAATAAGGTCTCTTCCGAAGGAGGCTCATAAGCTTGACCTCTTTGAAGGATTTTCTTGGGTTGAGTCCTTGAGGTGGGCTTACTCTTAGATCTTAAGTTGTACTTTGGTTGAAACTCAACCATTATCATCTCAGCTTTTGGTTGAGATCCACAGAGATCAGTGTGATCACCTTCTTCACCCTCATTCGACGGTTGTTGCGTGTTTATAGATTTTTCATAGTCTTCTTGAGTCAGATATGGTTGAGTGCAGTCATCACCAAAGTTCGTGACATCGTTATCCGAATCTCCGAAGTCTTGAAAATCATTCGCTCCTATAAAATTTTCATTTTTTAAGGGAGCTTGTATTTTTTGATCTTCATTTTTTATTTGTCTTTGTTGGTTCGGAGGGTTGGGGTTCCTCTTGAACTCCTTTTTTGGGAAAGAGTCATCTTTGGCTTGTTCGAGCTCCATTCTGGATATTTTATTTGACAGTTCCTTGATTACTCTGGCCATATCGTCCACCCTATCCTCTGGGGATCTATTAGACCCTGAAGGACCTGCCTGTTCTCTAAAGCGTTTGATCTCTCAGTTTTCGATTTCTAATTTATCTTTAAGCTTACCCGAAGCCATCATATTAGACTCTATTTCTACCACATTGTCCTGCATACGGTTTAGGGTGGCTCCCCTTCTTTCTCGCAAAAGGAGTGCAAAATCCGGCTCGAAAGCTCCGGTGAAAGTCACTTTGGCCGCAGGTTGGGACGGTTTAACCTCGTTTGGGATCTTATTATATAGTTTGTTGAATATTTGAATAAATTCCATGATTGTTTATGAGTTATTTTTCCTTAGAGACCCAAATTTGGTTAAATAATATAGATGGTCTTTTCTCTCGCCCCATTGTCTGAGGAAAGCATCTTCTAAAGCATCATAAGACAATATGGATGCTACAGGTAATCTCCGAAACCAAGTTCGGACTTGGCCTTCGAAGGTTTGGACAAGAAGTATCAAGTATATGTCCTCATGTTCTATACCCAGGATATCGGTGAATTGATCGAAGAAATTAATATGTTCAGCCGCTGTCAGATCCCCTTCCCCGGTAAACTTCGGTAGATTTTTTATGTAATTCTCGGGAAGGTCGTGTAGAGGGACGGTTAATACTAAGGGTGCATTATATTTTAATAAAAGGTATGAGATGGGAGAAAAACATTTAGCTGTCTATAGTGTAAGGCTCCTGTCAGAGGGAAATCTCACGTATAAACAGAAGAGGAAAAATGTAAGGAAGTAACCGATGTAACAGAGAATATATGTAGAATTCTGAAAATGCAGACTGGTCTTACACCTGCTGATAGCTGGTACAGAGGAAAAACAGTAAACAATTGCAGAAAACCAAAATTCATTCGCTATAGTAGTGGTCGTACTAAATTATAACGAAGCACATCAGTTAAGAATATGAAATGAAATGAAATATGAGATACAAGGAAGCAAACTTGTAACACAGTCATGACAGAATTGATAATCTTTAGATCTTCTTGTATTAACTCTCAAATGTAAAAAACTCTATTACAAACGACACAAAAAGGTCCAGCCTTGTTTATTTCTTTTTGTGGTATATTTATACAATTTTACAAGTAAGATAGAATCTCAAAAGTCACAAATTTCAGTTATGACAGGGAGGAGAGAAATCACTCCATTTCCTCTTCTCTGTCTTCACTTGGTGCCAGACGCTTGTCCTCGTGCGAGCTCTGTATAGGAGACACACCTTTCAACCAGTTGAGATATTAGCCGCGACAGTTCTGCTTGACAGCTGGCTTCAAATAAGTAACATTCTCGGGCTAACTGCTGCAGCCTGTCTTCCATCTATCCATCTATAATGTTGATGGCGCATAATTGCACGCTGGGTTTAATCATGCATTTATCTACTTGGACTATGTCCACCATAGTCATCTGAGAAATATCAGCTGAATTTCTCTCTTCCTTTTCCTTCAGGTCAAGCGAGATCCTTTCCACATTCATTTGCATCAACATCTCGGCATTGCCTCCACTGTCAATACCCAGCAGATCGCCCTCTATAGAATTAAAGGCCTCTTGATCTGAAAATAGAAGGTTGACTTGTTATTCTATGCAAGCACCCTCTACTTCATGAAAATAAACTTTACAGGACCTTGCTTCATGTGTTAAAATATGCAAGATAAACTTATGTGTTAAGTTCATGTATCTTCTTGTAAATGCTTATGTGTGAGGATATGTTATTTTAAATGGTTATATATTTACTTTCAATAAATACACAGCAACATAACTTGCAGCAAATAAACCATCAAACTCAGAACAATCACAACATGATAAAGGAGTTCACCCCCCTCCGGGCTACATCTCCTTGAGCCTCCATAATGGACTTGGCTCTCTGGGATTAATTAGTCAAAAGTTATTTTACGAGCTACTGATCAACTCAAATGGAAAAACAAATTGTACCATTGATATCAGAACACATAAAAACCCCAAAAATGACTAATAGAACTCTGAAAACGGATCATGGCTCATCCAGGCATGACCTCTTCTACATGTGGCCATAAGCTTCACTAAGCTTCTCTTTGGAAAAAACACCTGTAAAAGTCCTCCAAAGCCTCTGAAACCTGTCCCAATGTGTTCAGAGCATATCAATTAGCCAAAAATGATTATTCATGCACAGAAAACAAACATAGGCTCACCAAAACATGTCCTCCATCAATGAGGGCTTCAAGCTCCCTGGAGCTTGCTGAAACTTCAATGGTGAAAACCTTGCATAAGAAGTCTTCAAATGGCCTTGATAACATAACCAATGGATTCAACATGTCCAAAAACCCCTAGCTGGCCTTTTACGACACCTCAACCGGCCAAAATATGAAGAAGTTAGGCCTCCTCCATTTTCCTCCTTCAACCTTGCTGAAACTGGTTCGCCAAAATGCACCCTTGTTGTTTGAACCTGGCTCACACGCATTTTAAAGCGTGAAAACCCAGCACTGGGTGCAACCACCCCAACGGTGCAAACTGTAGGATGGTTAAGGTGCCTCCAGCCCCTAACCGCCAAGCTCTCGGGCACATGGGTCTTATGCGACCACGCGCTATAGATAAAGGGGCTCCTTTTACATGGCAAATAAAACGAAGACAAGTGGCAGCATATGATTGCATAACCATTCAAACCGAAACCATAAAAACCCGCGCCAAAACTTCATTTGAAATGCGCGCGCACACAATATATAATGGTCACATGTAAAGGGTGGTGTGACCGGGGGCTAACCATTATAAACAACCCAAAACATGCGCACAAATATTATGGTATGGTGAAATGCAATAGAACCGGGGGCTACATTTGAAATACACTCCCGTGCAATATATATATGGTTACGGTTAACACAATAAAACTTTGGGTTAAACCACAACACAAATCCCGCACTCCGTTCATATGCGTATTGGTCACATGGTTTAACACGATAAAACCTTGGGTTGGGGCTAAGCCCCAATCCAACCCCCCACCATATACCATATAACACAAAGTTAAATAAAATGTGGCCCACATATATAACAAGAATCAATGTGTGGCCCATTGGCACGATGGACTTTACCATAGCTTTCAACGGTGGGGGAGGTCCAAGGGTCGAACCCCATGGACTCCCATAAAATTTTAATAGATGACCAACCAACCAATACCGGGGTGCCACGTGGCAGCCCATGATTGGGCCACGTGGCACCCAATCATTTGACCAAACAATGCCACATGTCAAGATACCATTCGCCTTCAACTGCCAACCAAAATCTGCCATGTCATCATACGGATGTACGATCAAGACACGTCACCTCTGCCATGTCAACCTGTACGGTCATGCCACATCATCATCCGTACGGACTGCCCAATCAGCGTCCTTTTTTTACCTATTTGACGATTCGGACAGATCGCGATATCTCTCGCTCCCGACGTCCGTTTGAGATGAAACGAATTGCATTGGGTTCGTGATGATGAGGGCTATGCTCTCTTTCGTTTTGAGGCAATTCCAAGAACATTGATTTTTGAGCTAAAATTTGACCCCTGGTCCAGATTTTGATCACACCTTCCCACTGAAAGGATTTTGGACCCACAAAAGCTTATGATTATCTGTCTGCTTTCAGTTTATATCAAAATCATTTCGACAATCACCTGAATTCTTTGACATGCCGTGCACTGCAACTGGCTATGTCCTTCAACCACTACTCTCTGGCTACTGCTGACCCACTGCTCTCTCTGTGCTTGGAAGACTGCCAACCTTCCCACTAAGAATCAAGTCCCTCTTCGAACTCTTTGACGTCAACATAATCAGCTCTCCAATGGCTGTAAAAACTTCCTACGACATCTTGTCACAAGCCAAGAAAACCATGAATCTTGAAAACAAATTATACAAGACTGAAAAATGATGCCAGCAAAATCTTTTGTTCTTCAAACAAACTGTCGCATCTTGTAATTCATCAAAGCACATGGCGTTTTATTGCATCTTGATGTACTCAAAATTGACTTACAAGCCAACAAAAACCATCGACTAAACATAAGTCAAAAAACATAATCGACACAACATAGTCGTCAGAAAATCATCAACACCAGTCGAGACTCATTTGAAACATCATATCAATCTTTTACATCCTCCTCGTCAGAAAATCATCAACTTATCATGCTTCCCATAAATGCACACATAACGCTGAAAAGTACATTGACAATAGAAAATGCAAGCTTTACTTGCTCAAGAAATCCAACCATTTCTTACCAAGCCAACTCAACGGTGACTTTTTCTGCTGGAAATCGTCCTCTTGTGAATCATCTGGACTCACATCGATGATGGAATCTCCACTTCCATTCTTTCCAAACTCTTTATCCATCTTCTTCTTGTGCTGTGGATGAGTAGTTGGATGTAATGTCCAACATTGGTCAATGAGATGACCCCGCTTCTGACAATGAGTGCAAATCTTTTTCATCCTCTTTTCACGTTGTATTTTCTTAGAAAGTTTCCTGAAATTGGTCAATCTTTTCCAACATTTTGAAACATGATGGTTATATAAACCACAATATGTACATGGATTCTTTCTTCCATTTTTACATATAAATTTATCATGCTTAACATAATCAAAAGCAACTGAATGATAA
>ML806733.1:183018-198967 GCA_009831015.1 Picea engelmannii
AGGACCTTGCTTCATGTGTTAAAATATGCAAGATAAACTTATGTGTTAAGTTCATGTATCTTCTTGTAAATGCTTATGTGTGAGGATATGTTCTTTTAAATGGTTATATATGTACTTTCAATAAATACACAGCAACATAACTTACAACAAATAAACCATCAAACTCAGAAAAATCACAACATGATAAAGGAGTTCACCCCCCTCCAGGCTACATCTCCTTGAGCCTCCATAATGGACTTGGCTCTCTGGGATTAATTAGTCAAAAGTTCTTTTACAAGCTACTACTCAACTCCAATGGAAAAAAAACCTGTACCATTGAGATCATAACACATAAAAACCCCAAAAATGACTAATAGAACTCTGAAAATGGATCATGGCTCATCCGGGCATGACCTCTTCTACATGTGGCCATAAGCTTCACTAAGCTTCTCTTTGGAAAAAACACCTGTAAAAGTCCTCAAAAACCTCTGAAACCTGTCCCAATCTGTTCAGAGCATATCAATTAGCCAAAAATTATTATTCATGCACAGAAAACAAACATAGGCTCACCAAAACATGTCCTCCATCAATGAGGGCTTCAAGCTCCCTAGAGCTTGCTGAAACTTCAATGGTGAAAAACCTGCATAAGGAGTCTTCAAATGGCCTTGATAACAACACCAATGGATTCAGCACGTCCAAAAACCCCTAGCTGGGCTTTTATGGCACCTCAATCGGCCAAAAGCTGAAGAAGTTAGGCCTCCTCCATTTTCCTCCTTCAACCTTGCTGAAACTGGTTCGCCAAAATGCACCCTTGTTGTTTGAACCTGGCTCACACGCATTTTAAAGTGTGAAAACCCAGCACCGGGCGAAACCGCGCCAACGGTGCAAACCGTAGGACGATTAATGCGCCTCCAGCCCCTAACCGCCAAGCTCTCGGGCACATGGGTCTTATGCGACCACACACTATAGATAAAGGGGCTCCGTTTACATGGCAAATAAAACGAAGACAAGTGGCAGCATATGATTGCATAACCGTTCAAACCGAAACCATAAAAACCCGCACCAAAACTTCATTTGAAATGCGTGCGCACACAATATATAATGGTCACATGTAAAGGGTGGTGTGACCGTGGGCTAACCATTATAAACAACCCAAAACGCGCGCACAAATATTATGGTATGGTGAAATGCAATAGAACCGGGGGCTACATTTGAAATACACTCCCGCGCAATATATATATATGGTTACGGTTAACACAATAAAACCTTGGGTTAAACCACAACACAAATCCCGCGCTCCGTTCATATGCGTATTGGTCACATGGTTTAACACGATAAAACCTTGGGTCAGGGCTAAGCCCCGGCCCAACCCCCCACCATATACCATATAACACAAAGTTAAATAAAATGTGGCCCGTATATATAACAAGAATCAATGCGTGGCCCATTGGCATGGTGGAATTTACCAAAGCTTTCAATGGTGGGGGAGGTCCGGGGGTCGAACCCCATGGACTCCCATAAAATTTTAATAAATGACCAACCAACCAATACCAGGGTGCCACGTGGCAGCCCATGATTGGGCCACGTGGCACCCAATCATTTGACCAAACAATGCCACGTGTCAAGATACCATTCGCCTTCAACTGCCAACCAAAATCTACCACGTCATCGTACGGATGTACAGTCAAGCCACTTCACCTCTGCCATGTCAACCTGTACGGTCATGCCATGTCATCATCCGTACGGACTGTACGGACTGCCCAGTCAGCGACCTTTTTTTACCTGTTTGACGATTCAGACAGATCGCGATATCTCTCGCTCCCGACGTCCGTTTGAGATGAAACGAATTGTGTTGGGTTCTTGATGACGAGGGCTACGCTCTTGTTCGTTTTGAGGCAATTCCAAGAACGTTGATTTTTGAGATAAAATTTGACCCCTGGTCCAGATTTTGATCACCTCCTCTAAGGAATCGGTTATCTTCTTGGCTTATTGCTTGCCTTCAGCGATGTTATGCTCCCATTCCTTTAACATAATGTTTCCTCTGGTTTTCTCTAGAATGGTGAACCTGGGAGTACCTGCCGAAACCCTATTGTTCGTGGCTATCACAGCCTCCTGGAAGGCGACCCGAGCCACTCCGGCATCCCTTTCTCTAGCAGATAGGTTCTCGGAAACCTAATTTACCAACAGAAAGTTGTCCCTAATCGCTTCTACCTTGGTGAGCAAATTTCAATGCGCCGCAGAGACTCTGCTCCGAATCTCGATCGCCTGGGATTTGAACATCCCGATGTTTATCATTCTGTTATCGGTGATCTCCACCCTAGCCTGCAGCCGTTCGATCAAATCCCTCTGCTAGTTCGCTTGCATCAGACCATCCTGGACCACCAGCTATGCTTGCTCGAGCTTGGTTTTGAGCATCTCTATCTTGTTCTTATTGGCCAACCTGGCCTGCTCTATTCCTACGCTCGCCTGGTCTTTAGCAGTTTCTGTTGCTGTGGCCAATTTGGCTTCAAGGGTCCTAATGAGGTGATTCTTTATTTTAAGTTGGTTTTTTAGGAGCCCGACCGAAAATTGATTCACCGAGGCATATGCTCCTAGTGTCCCTACTATCTCAGTGGTGAATTGCTCATTTTTCTTGTCTTTTCCATCAGTTATGAATTTATATTTCTTGGCAGTCGACTCTCCTTCTTGATAGAATTCCCTTTTCACTACTGCCTTTCTCTTTTTATCGAAGAAAAACTCATTCAGAGGGAGTTCTTCTACTCTTATGGGCCTCAACTCTTCATTGAATATCCATCCCACATCGATATTTCCCTGCGTCGACTGCAAGGGGGTGACTGATGTGATGGGTTCCCCGATCTGTTTCGTAGATTTTCCCGGAGTAGCGACCGGACTCTGTTTCTTTGGCGGGTCGGGAGTCTTTATTTCTGCTTCTGGACTCTGCTTCTTCGGTGGGTCCGGAGTCTTTTTCTCCACTTCCGGACTCTTCATTTGTTCCCCCTTGTCCTGGTGTTTTCCTTGGTTGGGAGTCGCATCCTTAGAGCCTTCGGTGTCCTTCTGTTTTGTCTCTGAAGTACCTGGACCCTCACCTCACAACACTGTGGGGAGACAGCGATGTCGATGTTCCTGGAACTTCAGAACATCGACTCTTTCCTTGGGTGCCAAGGATTGTATCCTGGCTAGAATCTCCTCGTAGGACCTTGCTCCTCGGAAAATGTCATCCGAGGGTGAATTTTCATGCTCAAATCTCTTGAGCCCGCAATTTGCAAAATGGTTGCTCACGACCCTCTGCGTATCATGCTTCTTGTATTCGATGGAGACCAAATTTAGGTCTTCCAGGGCTGTGGCCTCGGCTTTGGCATGCCCAAAGTCTAACAAAGAATAAGAATTCAAACGAATAGGAAACGATGGCCATACCTTCTTCGAGTACCCTTTAAGTTCTTTGCTTACACCGCCAATTACCATTTTCCGAGCAACCTCGCGACAAGCCATCTTGTCGGGAATGAACAATGGCAGCGCATGTGGGGGAACAAAACCCCTGAAAACTCTGAGGTAGGAAAATTCAGCTTCTACATACTAGTCTGCGATGCTGCTCAGATTTGTTACTATGTTGTCCAAAAACCGGGGTGGTGTGTGACCAAAAATGGCGACATGCAGGGGCACCATCACCCAGTTAAAAATTATGTACGCAAAATTTTCTGCTTTGTTTTCTCATAATTTTGCATGATATACATGTATGGGTTTGTCTTCGGCCGGATTCCAACCCCAACTCATCAATGGAAATGGTGTCATAGAACAAATTGCATCCGTAATGTACGCGGACATGAAGAATGACGACGCCTTCCCATTCTCCTTCTGCTCCCAATACTCTATGACCCGATTGGTCAAGCTATCCAAAAACATCTTTGCCCAATTAAAAGAACAACCTTCTGCGACCCGAAACATTAGAGGCACCCACGCAAGGAAAAAATGCGAGGTGTCCTCTTTCCCATATAACCAGCATGTCATCATGGCCACATATTTATACTATGGTTCTAACGAAGCGATTGAATAAACGCCGTGGGTATCAGCTCTGAACTTCGCTGTGTTTGAAACCCAATCCTTTATCAAAATGGACATGGTTTTATCATACTGTACGCATTCCTTCTCCTTGAATTCTTCCAAGAACTCAGTGCCATATGTGTGGTCGGACATCGTGGGTAGCTTATACATGGTTTGCAGATGCTCTAGCCTGAAAGTCCCGATGGTGACTCTCTGCTCGTTCATGATAGTCCTGGTCGGTATGTCCACATGATCCAACGCCCATCTGACCATGTCATAATATGGAAGTAATCGTGGCCTGGCTGTTACTCTGTGCATTCCGGATTAGACGACTATTTTGTACTTGGTGGTTATATCATCTCTTTCGTTGTCGTCGGAGTCGTCGGAATAATCAACCAATTCTGATTGCAGAATATATGAAACATATGACCAGTTAGGGACCGACTTAATACTTCGGGGCGAAGTATCGGAGACATTGTCTGAGCCTTGTCCCGAAACCTCAACATTCGCCTTTGCTGCTTTCCGTGGAGCCATGGCTGAAGCTTGCGTTTTAGCTCTTCTGCGATAGAACTGCGTATACATACAGAAGTCAGTTTACTCAGAAGTGATGAGCTCTGCGTGCTATGAAAATGCATTTGTTATAATGAAATGCAGCTCTTTCATATACTCAAAAAACTCGGTACCTTTCAGAACAAGTCTGTCAAATCACATTTGGAAATAAATTCTGCCATAAAAATCTGATCTTATACATCGATTTACCCTATTTCCTCATTAATGTCATAAATTTTGGCGGTTTTAAAATTTCAGTTGGCGCATGGGGGAAAAAGGCTACCTCGTAAATCATGCAGACATCAAAGCACGGGATATTCATTGATTTAGCTTAATTAATCTGATTTTACTGCTGTTAACAATGTTTCGGTACTCGTTATATCGGGGATTTTACTTAAACATTTTGAGTCTCTAACACCCGAGACTGCGAAGATCGATTTTGGTTAATAAAAGGTAATCGTGATTTGGGGCTTGATTAATTTTATAATTATTATAATCGCCATATCGCGACTTGGAGCTTCGAAGATAAGTTTCTGGGAGATTTACATGCCGAGCTGCGAAGTTGCGAGATCGCGATAACATCACTTAATTAAAGGGAAGATAATCTTGGATTAAGTGGTTAATTAATCATGTTATAACTGCATCGTGATCTCGCGAGTCGGGGTTTAGACGGTGTAACTTTCGAAAAAGATAGCGCCAAGTGGCGAAATGCTGAGAAATTTTATTTATTTATTTATTTATTTTTACCACGGTTTAGCTTTTACCCTTAACCTTGACATGAGTTACTCCAATAAGGACTTCGTGTTCTCGGCTATCGGGGCTGTGACAATAAAATTTTGGGTTTGGCGAACGCCGAGGCGCGAAACCCCGATGACGCTTAATCATGAGTTAGGGAAAACTTTACCCTCGTTACTGTCTTGAGTGGAAAGTTAAAATGATTTCACCGTTTCGTGACTCGGGACGTGTGAATTACATGAGTTATAGTATCCGACCTGCGAGATCCCAAAGTAGAACAAAAAGAGTAAACATTTTTACGAAAGGTAGGACTTTTTTCGAGAGTAGAATAATCATCGCTGCTCGTGTGATAAAGCTTCAGAGATATCGATGTCTCAGAGGGAAAAATGAAAACCATTTTTTATTTATTTAAAGCATTAAAAATGAAATTTGTGACGGGTTAGAAAAACAAGGGCGGCTCCAACATGTCCAATTTACGAAACCATGCCTCGAGAGTGAATGGACACTATGGTCACCTAGTCCATATCTAATCAAGAATGCAACATCTCAGGGGACTAAAAAATGTTGCTCCGTTAGGATTTTATGCCCCGAGGAGGAATTGCCAAGAGTCCCCGAAATGGTTTGGGATGCGACTTGCAACTGGGCATAAAATGAAAACCAAGACTTGGATTGAGGAACCGTCATCTCTGTTGTATTCCTAGCATAGGATTTTAGCTAGAGCACCCCTCACTCCCAGTTCCAACCCCTCGAAAGTTGTTTTTTTCATCGATTTCGATAAATAGTTCTTTTCTCAGTAAGAAGTAATGCAACATTTGGATTTAGGGGTCCAATTTACGAAACCATGCCTCAGGAGCAGATGGACAATGTGGTCACCTAGTCCATGGCTAAACAAGCATGCAACTTCTCATGGAACTCAAAAATGTTGCTCTGTTAGGTGTTTATGCCCTAAGGAGCAATTGGCCAAGAGTCCCCAAAATGGTTTGGAATGCGACTTGTAACTGGGAATAAAACAAAAATCGAGACTCAGATTGAGGAATCGTCGACTTCGATGGATTACTGGGATAAGATTTCAGCTAGACCACCCCTCACTCTTGGGTTCCATGCCTCAGAAGTTTCTTTACTCAGTTTGAAGCAATGCAATATTTGGATTAAGGGGTCCAATTTATGAAACCATGCCTCGGGAGCGGATGGATAATTTGGTTACCTATTCCATACCTAAAACATCTTGCAACATCTCACAGAACTCAAAATTGTTGCTCCATTAGTCTTTTATGCCCTGAGCGAGAATTGGCCAAGAGCCCCTGAAATGGTTTGGGATGCGACTTGCAATTGGGAATAAAACGAAAACTGAGACTTGGATTGAGGAACCATCATCGTTGTTGGATTACTAGCATAGGATTTTATTTAGAGAACCCCTCACTCTCGGTTCCAACTTCTCAAAAGTTGTTTTTTTCATCGATTTCGAGAACTAGTGCTTTGCTCAGTAGGAAACAATGCAACATTTGGATTTAGGGGTCCAATTTACAAACCCATGCCTCGAGAGAGGATGGACACTATGGTCACCTAGTCCATGGCTAAACAAGAATGCAACATCTCATGGAACTCAACAATGATGCTCCATTAGGATTTTATGCCCCGATGAGGAATTTCCAAGAGTCCCCGAAATGGTTTGGGATGCAACTTGCAACTGGGAATAAAATGAAAACTGAGATTCAGATTGAGGAACCGTCGTCTTTGTTGGATTCCTAGCATAATATTTTAGATAGAGAACCCCTCACTCCTGCTTCACACCCGTCTCTCCCGATTCACTCCTGGTTCATGATTGGATTCTAGTTTCCCTAAACGTTAGTTTTGAGGCTGCATGTATTATTGTCCAAGAGGTTGGGAGAATGTTGGGAGAAATAAGAGGAACCTCACTTATTTTCGAGAAAAGGGACACAACACTCCCTATTGTAGGGGAAGGATAGTATAAGAAGTAGCATTTACCAGATAGAGGGGGGATAAAAGTAGTCTTTGACCACTTCTAGAATGGGATCATCCTTTTTAAGCAGGACAAGGACTAAAATATCTTCAAGGGAATTTTATATATTTCCATCAAGGACATGGACAATTCTGATGTAGACAATTTTGCATGGAGACATTTCTCCCGAACCTCTTCATGAAAGATTGTGAATCTATGGTGCATGCACAAATATATGAGATGTGGGTTTATGATAATATTTTGAATTTTCCAATAACATTCTCCATTGACCTTGTGTAAACCATTCCATTTGGTGTTTGTTGCACTAAGTGTAAAGAACAATGTTGGAGAATTATAAGACGTAAGTTAGGTATGAGCTATTGGTTACCTCTTTATTACCTTTTATTTTAATGGTATCCATATTTCGTATTGATCAAATGAGGAATTAACCCAGAGCTGATGCCATTAGACACAAACTCAATCATAAGTCCAACTAAGGAGAAAAAACAACACACGCTAATTAATATAGGAGTCAAGCATGCGAACAAACCTTCTCACAAAGAAGCGCTAGTTGATGATGGAATCCAACATCGCAGAATCGATGCACGAAGGGGATGAGTTTTGGCAGGTGGGAAAGTTATGTTGACAACCTACTTAACGAACTAACGCCCTGGTGCAAGTTACCTCACCAAGCAGTGGGAAACCCTCCAAGGAGTTCGAGTGAGTCTAGCCAATGTTGATCCCAGGTACAACACCACCTTCCTTGTGTTATCACCTTGTGTAGGAAGTCTAAAAGATTATGGCCTCTATGGTACCACCTACTATACCAAATTAGATGGGGGAAAATCAACAGTCGACACCAAGACCAACAAACAGGGTTGATTACTCTGAGGGCCCCAATGCAACCTCATGATTGATCCTTGTGTTAGAAGGGCTTCCCAAATTAAGTGATATAACAACTGGATTTCACTCCCTAACTCAAGGCTTTATGTTTTTTTAGCAGCTTTGGAAAGTTATTCTCACAATCCTATTCCAAATCTCTACACCTAAGCTAAGATGGGTTTGAAGAGTCCTAGAAATTTTTTTAGTTAAATTTTAATTAGCCCTTGATTTTAGGTTGTTGTTACTGAAAGGAGTGGTCATGAAATTGATGGTGTTTTGACTCGACTCTTTAAACCATCCAAGAGGAAAATGAAATGCAAGAATTTCAAATTCGATGAAAACTAGATATGGGAAGGAGCAATAGGTTTTAAGCAAAGAAATAATTTCTTGATAGATTACTATGTGTGCAGTGTTGCTAAGAAAAAAATAGAGGCACAAAATAAATATCCATATCCATGTCACAGATAAAAATGCCACAGGAAAAAAATAGAGGCGTAACCATTGAAGAGGCCACAAAAAGTTACTTTTCAACAAAAGGGTCACAAGGTGGTGAGCTACATGATATCAATGGGACAAGGTAGGCATACCCATACTCGTTGAGATAACTCATGATATAAATAGTGAGACAATGAAGAAGTCTTGAATACAACATCATGCAAGAAACATGGCCGAAATATATTAATATTAATAAGTACATATGAAATGATGCACCCATGTTGAAGGAAGGGGGTGGAAGAGACCTGAGAAGCCTTGATAAACAAGAATGGGGCTTCAAACCCCCACATGTATATTCTATCAAAATATGTGAACCGCAACTATCTATAAGTTTTGGTGCATATGCAAATGCACTTGCTTTCTTCAACACACTTGATTTAGTGTCATTTTTACCGTGCATGCTTTATTTTCTTTAGTTCTTTCGTACACAAAGGAAATTAAAAAATATTGCCGTATTTTCTTTAGTTCTTTCTTCCATAGATGAGTCATTTTTCCTTAGATTTCAAAGTTCTTATTCTTCCACAGTTAAGTAAAAAATGAGCTTTTGCCAAT
Organism: Picea engelmannii; assembly: GCA_009831015.1. NCBI lineage: Eukaryota > Viridiplantae > Streptophyta > Pinopsida > Pinales > Pinaceae > Picea > Picea engelmannii. Next base: position 192,209 of record ML806733.1, read on the forward strand.
TTGGCTGAACCTGGCTCATGTGGAATTCTTCTTTTGAAACTAAGCATGGTTACCTTTGTTCATTGTTTTGTAGGTTAGTGTGATCTCCTTTACTACCTAGCTAGCATGGTTTGTAGCAGGCAAGATTGGTTCATACCCCAAGTCTTGGATCCCTTCTTCCATGGATGAGTTTGAGCTTGCCTTTCAGTTTGGCGTATCTGTCATGGTTATAGATTCTCCTTGTGCTTTGGGCCTTGCAACACCCACTGCAGTCATGGTGGGCACTGGAGTAGGTTCTACACAAGGTGTTCTCATCAAAGGGGGAAAGACACTTGAGAGTGCACATAAATTAAGTGATATATTGGAAAAATACATTTGCGTTGTTTGAATATGAACTAGGTTTCTAAAGTTAGAGAAGTACTTCTCTGAGTCTGATTATGTTCATCTTTTAAAAGAAAAGTTTCATTGATGAATGGAGATTTTTTTGTCCACAGGTGGACTGCATTATATTTGATAAGATGATGACACTCACTATTGGAAAACCTATTGTTATTAACACTAAGCTTATGAAAAACATGGTTCTGCATGACTTCTATGAAATTTGTGCTGCAACAGAGGTAGGTCATGCAGCTTTATTTTTGATTACCTGATTTGTTTAAGTTGGGATCAATTAATTTTTGGGTGGCCTATGTGATTGACATCATTTTTGTTATTGGTCTTGTAGTGGTAGTATAGGTGTTGTTTGGATGCACATTGATGCATTCGTGTATATCCAACTATTACAAACATAATACTGATTGATCTTTACCTAAATTTATCTTCACAATCATTCTGCAGTTTTGGTTATGTTCACAGTTAAAGGATTATATGTCTTGTTAGCTAACTTGAATATTGGGTTATTCTCTAGGCAAAAACTGAGCATACTTTGGCAATGGCTATGGTTGAGTATGCCAAAATTTTGAGAGGAGGAAATTCAGAGGAAAGTAGGCTGCCTGAGGCACAGGATTTTGTGTCTATAACTGGCCATGGTGTTAAGGCTAGAGTGCACAACAAGAATATTCTTGTAGGTAATGTTCTTTACAAATAAAAAAAACGACAGCTAGGGAACCTTTGTCACCAATATCTCTACCACCAAATTTTCATTTAAATCACTTACCGAGGATTTTGGTGGAATTTCTCAATCTAGGGCACCTCTGTCACTAGAACTAGGGATCCTATGTCTCCAATTTAGCAGCCCCATCTCTCCTTTGTCTCCAATGTAGCATCTTTGGCTATGCTCGATTTGGATAGAATGTGGTGATGTGAGAATATAGGGCTCCAATGTCGTGGCTTCGTCTCTGCTCTACAAAGAATGTGGTGAGGTGATTAGATAGGTAAGGCTGCGGGTAGGAGGTGAGGCTGTGAGTAGGAGGTGAGGGTGCGAGATGGATATGAGGCTGCGAGTGGGAGGTAAGGTTGGGAGAAGGAGGTGAGGATGCAAGCGGGAGGTAAGGGTGTGAGAAGGAGGTGAGGGTGCGAGCAGGAGGTGAGGGTGCGAGTAGGAGGTGAGGGTGCGAGCAGGAGGTGAGGGTGTGAGTAGGAGGTGAGGGTACGAGCAGGAGGTGAGGATGCGAGTGGGAGGTAAGGATGCAAGCAGGAGGTGAGGCTATGAGCGGGAGGTAAGGGTATGAGCAGGGGGTGAGGGTGTGTGCAGGAGGTGAGGGTGTGAGCAGAAGAGTTAACAATGGATTGGTTTTTTTAAAATTTTGGATATATGCGAGCGCGAGAGATAACAATGGATTGTTTTGTTTTTGGATATATATTATATATTATATTATATATAATATATAAATTATATTATATAATACAACATTAATATACAACAATGTAATTAATGTTAGTTATACAACTATATAATTATACATCCTAGGCTCCTAAGTCCTTCCCAATCAAACTAAATGGTGTGATATAAGCATTGATATTCTCTCAAAGAATAAAAAAGTATACCTAAGCCAAGTTTAACCCCACTTTGTCATCAACAAATTGTCAAATTCTTCCTTAGAATAATTAGTAACATTTGGGGCCATCCATAATGTGTGCCCTATAGAACTCTCTCCCCCATCATCATATGGCCACCCAAGAATACATGTGGGCCATAAGATCCCAATATTTTCACTACCATGGTCACCATATCTCACATCTCCTTAGACTATATCACACCGATAGGGATGGAACCATCAACCTTTTTCATCCCTCACTCACAACATGAGCCTTGATCAATTCCTCCAAGGTCCTACCCCCTCCTAGTTGGGGCCAATTATCTCCCACCTATTCAAAGAATGGAAAACCAATCATGAAAAAGATGTCTAATAGTTCCAACTATAGACATTTTCCCTAAATATCAAAACACTCCCCATCAAGATACCAAAATCTAGTGATCCTCCTTAATAAAATCTAGTGATACCAAAATCTAGTGATCCTCCTTAGAACACATAAAAGGGTTTTGAAGTAGCTTGAATAACCCATACCATGCAAGATGAGTCCCCACTTATGGTTTCACAACTGTTGGCCCTTAACCAAGTTTTGGGAGTTTCTTGGTCATGTTGACTAGAACCAAGGGAAAGAATTCAAAGATCGTTCCCCAGCAATGGACAATGAACCTCGCATAGTCCACACTGCTTAACGTAATGAAGATTCCTCACTTCAAGAGGCACCAAGAAGTGAACATGTGCATCAAGTTGTTGTTGTCCTGTTATCAAGGAGGATACTTATGGTTGAACCTCCACATCATAGTGGATCCGAATTTGATCAATTGGATCAAAGGGATTAGCATGCAAGGCCCTGACCCACAAGATTTCTACCCCAGAAAGACTGCAGATCGTGCTCTCGTCGAAAGAATAAAGGATAATTATGACAATGTAGAGAAGGGAATGTGAGGCTATAAGGTAGCCTCTATCCAGAGTGACACAGTGCGCCTTGCCTGTCAGCTTATTGCAGGAAAGCTAGTTTGCAATAACTGACCGACCCAAGTAACTGGATTCGTAGTCAACCTCACAGGGAAGTGCACGGAGGGACTACAGATGAATTGGGCGAAGTACCTTGTAAACCATCTAGAACTAGATTGTAGGGTAATGTAGGATCAAGGATACGGATTCCACTTTAGCTGGCTTCTTATCCTGATCGATTTCATCGCATGGGAGATGCCAAAAGGTGAAACCTTCCCAGACATCGAGCCCTTTGAACCTCTAGCCATGAATTTTAGTACATTGTGGTACTCCAACGATATGAAAAAGCAATGGCAATCAAATTTCATCTTCCACATGTATTATAACCAGTTGAAGGTAGCTATATAGGCCACACCTCGCATAACCCCAAACACACTTCACACGTTTAGACCCTTCATGAAATTCAGCGCAGATCGTCATTTAATCTATATCATCGCGCATGCTGATGAGAATAAACAAAAACTATAGTCATACTACAATTTAAAGGAGGATGACTTGGAGGAGATTACCAAGGAATGGGCAACGGACCTCCTTGTTCCAGTGGAACCCACAAAGATGTTCGATGTTGATAGCCCCGAAACTACATTAGATACAACCGAACCTAGCAAGATAGAGAAGACCGAAGAGGTCCACGATTTAGACAGTGCATCTGTGAAGGCTGCATCCATCTGAGAAGAGCAAGGAGGTGATGGCATAGAAGTCGAACATAAGAAAGGTGAGGTTACACCGCCAAGAGAGGAGGATCCCTCGAAGAAAAGGAAGGTTTCCTCTCTGAAACCTTCCTCAAGGAAGAAAATGAAAGAATTTGAGACCACCCTCACCTTAGATGACTTCAACTTCATCGTCGCAACACTGAATGATGCTTCGCTGAAGATAGCAGAGAAGCAAGAAGCTAAGCAGGAGGAGGTATTCATTCAAGTTAAGGATGAGCTCCAAGGAGTGCAGCAGGCACTACAGTCCAGTCACGCAGTATCCATTGCGCCCCTATCAGTAGAAACACCAGAAGTAGATGATGCGCCATCTCAATTACATCGCATCATTGATACAGTTGACGCTCGCCCTCGACAAGCTCAAGAAGAGACAACACAAGCCACCCAGGATTTAGCGCAAATACAGAAAGACCTTGAGGAACAAAGAAGTGCCACAGAAAAGGAAAAGATTGCTCTACAAGAGAAATGGGATGAAGAAAAAGAAGAGCTACACCAAAGAAAGGAACAGTTGCTTGTCGAACAACTTGAAGTTAAGGAAAGGCTCAATAGAGCACTTCGCTATGTGATAGTCGTCGAAGTGCAAACTGAAGAACAAGTTCCATAGCAGGTGGCACAACCGGAAGAAGTAATCCAAAAGCTACAACAATGCATCGCCAACTTAGAGCTCCGTGCAATATCTAAAACCCCACAGGAGATAAAGACCCAAAGAGAAGCAGCTTCCCATAGCAAAGTTGACAGACTAAAAGATCTTGCCTTGGAGTGAAAGAATCTCAGTAACCGTAGCACCCAAACCTATGAAAATCTCATTGAAAATCTAGAATTGCAGACACTGGAGTCGCAGCTCCAAGAAGTGAAGAAGAATGTGGATACGCTACAGGCATAGCTGAAGGCCTTGTTAGCTGTAGAAAGGATGAAGATATCTCAAGAACAATGTACAAATCAGCAGCAGATCCATATGATTCAAAGCAAAGTGATGGAAGTTACTCAACGACTTCAACCTATGAAAGACAAGGCATGTATGTTATTTATATAGGTCGAGAGCCAAGGAGTAGAGCTAGAACAAGTCATCCTCATAGTAGAACAATGCCTAGAAGGGAAAGTGAACAATGTAGTGATACAGGAGTTCATCGAATAAGAGGTCACAACAGAGCAACAAGTCAAAGAAACTCGAGGCATTTGAGGCAGAACTACTCAGACCTAAGTGACTTGGGACGAGTCACAGGTGAGTGTTGGGGGCCTGTTGGCCCTTGACCAAGTTTTGGGAGTTTCTTGGTCATGTTGACCTATTTTGGGACTTCGATAGCCTGTCGAAGGAGGAGCGCAAGTCGAAGTGGAGATCATGGGATCTCAACCCCCTTTTGAGTTTTTGGGAATATGTAACAGGAATGGGACGTTGGCCCATGGGTTTACCCATGTTTAGACCTATTTTGTAATATATAAATAGATGCCTAGGCTAGATAGAAGTAGTAGTTCATCTATGTGATGTAGGCTAAGTTCCAAGAGTTGAATATGTGTGATCAAGGCTTTCTACATTCGGTGTAAGACTTGCAGAGTTGAGTGCAAGTCCCTGTGAGAAACTGTAGAAGGCTTTGTGTTGTAACAAAAGGAAGAAGGATCTAGCCAGCTGCGCAGATCTTTTGTCCTGTGCAGAGTAAGGGTTTCGAGGATCTGTGCTTGTAACCGATTGACCGAAGACAATAAAGGAGAAGAGTTGGTGGACGTAGCCCCAGATTGGGGGTGAACCACGTAAACCCTGTGTGATGTGATTTGTGCTTTGTCTTGATGTATTTACATATTATATGCGAAATGCTCTAATATGTTTAGATAGATCTATTCATTCTTGGTGCTTATTACATGTGAGAATGTTAGATCTGATCTAGATATTCATGCTTAGTGCTTGATATGCTCATTATGATCCATTTGTATATGCTAAGTGATTGCATACTATAGATTAGTGTGAATGCTGTGAAGCTTTGTCTTATAAGCGAAGTGGTTATTGACTGTATATTGAGAAACTAATGGTGCTAAGTGCTTTATTAAGTAGTATAATATCATATTCGTGTCCCAGATAAGGTTGCAAACACTTGAGTCCTACAACCAACCCTGCCTCTATCTCAATTGAGACTCCATATGCTTCACAGGTGTTACCGAAAGGGCCGGTAGTTAGGGATTTGTTGGTGCGTTGTTGTAGTGTTGAACCCTGGGTCTGTCCCTGTGCCAACAACAACCACATCATTCCATAAATCCTTAAAATCTCTCTCCCTCTAGTGATTATGCTCATTTACCAATCAAAATCAAAGGGAAAAACCACCATCAGTACTACACATATAATAGTTTATTTCTTGTGCCATCTACAAATATTTTTTCCTCATAAGTGTGCACATTGCACAATTTTCCATCCAACAATTGCACAGTGTCCTTGCTTGGGGATATTTACCTTCACACCACACAATGCACATCTATGTCTTTAATATTTTCATGTCATGTCACTATTTGCATAGTAACTTCATGTAGTAAGCTAGTTGACCCCTTGTGTGACACAGGAAACTAAAGATGGAATAGTTGTGCACCTGTTTTTTTTTTTCCTCTAACCCTATATGAACTTACATAAACCCTAATGGTATTTTATAAGGGTCATACAAGCCTAAATATAGGAAAATGAATGGACAAAACTAAAGAGCAGGTCAAGACCCTCTTACCTGGTGATCACTAAATTGAATTCTAAAAGTCGAGTTGGATTTGTTGGTTTTTTCTAAGGACTCACAAGAAATTTGTATCAAACGGGTATATGATAGGGTGTGATTAATCACATGTCATTGTCCCTTCACTAGAAAAGGAGATTCATCATTGATCATTGATTTGGTAGTTTCTCACATGCTCAATGCCAACTCATCATCACAGGATTGAAATTCATACACATTGATGGTTCATGTGTCTTAGTTATACTTGAATACCATTGAACTTTGTTGATCCTATGATCCTATATTGATCCTATGTGTCCCATGATCATATATTGAAATTTGTTATGCAGTAGAGTATTGATCATGAGATTCCTACTATTTGTGCGCACAATACAAATGTCATTG